>CM031921.1:20822160-21094540 GCA_018703695.1 Prunus fruticosa
GTAGAACATCTCATTTTGTGGTCGAGCTTGTTCTTTCAAAACGCAAGCACTAAGTAAGCAAGTTTCCCTTTGTTTGCTCTCTAGGTGGTCCTTGATTTGAAAAGCTCGGCTTCTTTCAGTAATTCAAACCACTCATGTCAGCTTGAAAGTCTCTTCTTAGGCCCAAAACATTTCTCTTTCTTGAACTGTAGTCATTCAGAAGGCCCATTCTTAATAGGCCCATGAATAGAAAAATCTAGATCAAAACAATTGGAGCATCTTCAGAAAGTCTCATTATAGGTGGAGTGTATGTCGATTTTATTAACATTCTCTGACTCGTTCCAGGTTCATACGAAACAAGCATCATATGAGCTATATATATCTCAGTATTCGAATTGAGAAATGAATAATAGAGGGGGATTTCAAAATTATTCGAGGAGGGTGACACTTTGCTGGCTAACAAGGACTTCACGCTTAAATATATATATATATATATATATATAAATTTGCTTTATGTCTCTAGCTAGTTTTGTTTGTGGTTTTAATCATAATTTAATTATGGAGGGTATATCACGCGGTTATGATCTAGTCGTAGGGCTTCTCAGTACTTGTCACATTGTGTGGTCTTGCCTACCACTTTTGGGAACAGCATGGGCAAATTTCATAGAATCATTAGTGATAACAAAATTACAAATTAAATTGATAGAATATAAATTAATCCATCTTTAAGCGCTCCGAATAATTACTCGGGTGAATGAACACGCGTTTTAGATATACTAAACATTATACAACATGGGGAGATGAGGCAACGTTCACCAATTGTTTTTACTTTAACTAATTTATCTTAGTAATATGGAAAGAATTGCAAAAGCGTACTTTCGAGTTAAAACCTCACGTCTTGAATGGGTGCATGATACCTAATCAACTAGTATTGAATCTAAGTGGTTTAGTTATGAACAATAATCTTGCATTTAATACGTGGCCATGCCGGTCGCTAATCAAAACATGAAATACGCCCTTTTTTGCGGCCAACGGGGAGGAAAAATGAGAAATGAGAATCAATTCCTGTTCCTTGATAAAGTAATTCGAGATGTTATTTATATGGATCACTATAAGTACGAAAATTGGCCCAAAAGAAAGACTCAGTTGATTTCATTCTAGATCTCGCTCTCAGAATATATTGTATACATGCGTGTATGTATCTATCTGAGACAGCTCAAATTAAGTCATATTTGATGCCTAATTAAGCCATAAACAGTGACAAGGGCCATGATAAAGGAGTGATCAACATGAAGACTCAGCCGCCAAAGTGAACACATCATCTCCCAATACGACTCCTGAACTTGACTGCTTTCTCTTTTGTCTTGCTACAACTCCTCCATTGCTACTGTTTCTCTGAATTCTGATGGATTACCCACTCAAAACCTCTAGCCGGTAACAGCTGCCCATCAGATCTCATGGTTACTTTATAGGCCAACCCTTTCTTTCCAAGAATTGATCTGAACTTTTTCTCACTTGAAACAATGGCTTATTGGCACCATTATTTATTGTACCCTTTCCAATTGAGAAAAAGCAAACCTTCTTTCTCACACACAGTGAAGAGAAGTCTCCGCGGAGTCCATGAGATGAACTTCATTGCTGTGCTTGTTGTCGTAGTTATCGATTCGATAAACGATATCTCCATTTTCGTCAAACGCAGTGCATCCTTTTCCTTGCATCACAAGCGATTTCATCCATATTGTGAATGTTTCTCTCTTTGAGGTCACGTACTTGTTATTAGAACATGATGAAGTGCTAGTAGTAGAAGCATCATCACCAGTCTTGGATATTGAAAGAGGATGAACCTTGGCCATTTTGTGAGCAAATTAGAGATGATGAGAGAACCTTAGTCTGGTTTTGTGAAGAAGATACTTGGTATGTGATGAGAGTACTTCAATCAAGTTTGTAATTTATACTCCCCCAAAATGAGAATATAATGCAGTAATTAAATATTAGTTTCTTAATCCAAGAACTCCACGTTTAATTTGTGCATACCATTATGTAATTGCATAAAATAATGAGAAGCATATGGGATATGTGCCTAGAAATTGTATATAAATTTTAATTTTAATTAGTTTTTTTAAAACAAAATATTATAATTTTGGTTTGACAAACATTAGTTTTAAGAGCTTCTTATATATATTATTGAAATTATCATGGACATTTTTTGACTTCTTCTAGGCTCTCACGAGTATTATATGAAATATATGCAATAGATTAATTTACAAAGGGGGTTTTAACATTATTCGGATGGTGATCTTGATGGCACATGGCTAGCTAACAAGGACTCACCGTTTCTGTACATATTTTTATGTTTGGCAAATTAATTTATATTTTTATCTTTCAATTTTCTATTAATTTGAGGTCCCGTAAACTCTCACACATTGCGTGGAGTCTGTCAACGTGGAAGTGACATAATTAATTAACAAATTCCTATATATATAGCAGTGCAAATAATAATAAATTGGTGTGCTTAGCTGGAATAGATTAAAGAAACAAGAGATGACCTCAGAGAGAACATGTAGGGAACAAAAAGTCTAAAAGGGGAAAAAAAGAAAGAAGGAATGGACAAATGAGAAGTATGTAGCTAGAAAGATCTTTATTAGGCCTCTAAAGTAACTAGAAAGATTGCGTTAAATCCAATTCTAGATGGCAAGTTTGCCGTAGTTTTCTTTTCTTTTAAATGTGAAAATTTATGTCATGGAATTATAATTGTTAAGCGCAAGGTTAAGAGCAATAATCTATGAATTGGAGGTCATGTGTTCAAATTCTCTCTTCTCCAGTAACAGCTGTATCGAATTGTTAATAAAATATACATAATAACTGCATAGGTTTTAGTAAAATTTATCTTTGGCCCTCTAAATAAGTTTCTAGCTCTACCCTCTCTCTACATACAAATAATTTGACATATATACATCACCATTTGAGGGATCCCTCAAATAAGTTTCTAGCTCTACCCTCTCTCTACATACAAATAATTTGACATATATACATCACCATTTGAGGGATCCCTCAAATAAGACACTCTTGTAGTGCATACTCCGCATTGTATTTCACTAATCCAAACAGTCTATTTTATAGATATTCATTCAATGATCATCTCTACCAAAAAAATCACTTAAATCGATATCATTTGACCACTCAATTGAGTTATTAAAATTTTAGTATTTTTTTGAAGCACCATGTTCATTGATTTGGTATGACACAATTGGATGTTGAAACGTTTTCCGATTCATCTAATTTTTTGCAAAGATTATCTATGAATATAGACTTAAAAAATACATAGTTTGGATCGTTAAAAACAAATTCGTAGTGGGCCTTAAAGGGTGTCCCTCAAATAAAATTATTGAGGAATCCTCAATATAAGGGGATTATATATATATATACCTTATATATATGACAAAAATAGGGAAGTTGTGGAGATTTTATTCCTAATAGTACAATTAAAACTAAAAAGAAATTAAAAAATAGAAAAGAAAAGAAAAAAGAGTATAAGGAATAGCACAAAATGATTGTAGAATGGCCATGAACAATTCGGTAAGGTATCATATCCATACAAAATAATGTGTTAAATGAGACACCTACATGCGCCTTTTTGGTACTTCTAAGAAGCACACCAGAGTAGAAAATTGCAGCTTTTGTTGGACTTGAAATTCTAAACTATATATATATATATATATATATATATATTAGCTTGTCTTTATTCAATCTTTCCAGATGATGAAATGATGCTTACAGATAAATTATATGTCAAGTGAAGCTGAATCTTGATGACCACGTTCATTTTGTATTGTGCACTTGGGGCATGCATTATTATGATTATAATAGCTCAATGTCTGAAGAATCAATTGGAATTCTCTGTTGAAAATTATTAATGCCGGGCTCTCATTGGCCTCTCTCTCTAATTCCATGGCTCTTGCATGCTCGACAATCTTGATGTATATAGAGCTAGCTATAGAATAATCCTTCTAGAAAGAGTATTTATATACGGTTGCTCGGTGCTCCCAAAAGGTAAACAAAGAACTCGGTGGTGGCATTACGTTATAAAATTAGCTAACTCTTAAATAACAGCTTACCTAATCAATAATTCATTCTAATATATATAGCTTATTTCTCAAGGAAGCTAAGGTTTTACTTTAAAATTAATTGGCAGTATGGGGAGTAACTCAACTCCTTATAAATTAATGCTAGGTCTCTCAACAGTTTTGTAAATAAATAATCAGATATATACAATATTAGACAACCATTAATCCCCCAAAACTTACGCCTGGGGACAAACGTATAGCTAGAAGAGAGAGAGAGGAAAATTCAGGGCCTATTGCAAAGAAGGCTTTGAAATATATTAGACAATCACTAACCTGAAAAGTTGATGTTGCCAAAAAAATGAGCCAACAAGATATCCAACTTACATATTAGGCAAAGAGCCTGCTATATATTTGGCACTGTTGGTGTTTATACATGCTTAATGTTTTCTTGCTAGACTGTCTGAAAATATGAGATGCTCATATTGTCAAATAGGGAACTTGAACCATTAATTAAGTTAGTTCTTGTCTAAATGTGTGATTCAAGATCACAATCTGGCAGCATTTTTCAGCAGCAGCGCATGGTTTGAGAGTAAAGTAGTAATCGATTGAGCGGGAGATCTTTTTTGGATGCATATCAAAGTAGTGATTAACTAAATTATGAATATATAAACAAGAACCGCACAATCTATGTCATTACCATAGAATTTAAAGGGAAAAACAACATAACATTAACTCAGAAGCCTCCTCTTAATTTGCATGCATGCTTGGAGATAACCATGCTATTATGCAAACAAGATGGACCATTTACATTTTGCGACAAAGCAATCCATACACAGCTATAATAGCCATTATAAGGGCATGCTCCATATGAGGCACCACCTCCAGAGTTAATACATCACTCCCCAGAACTACCCAGAAGATGATACCTTCTGCTTTGCCTGCACAAACCCATAAAACGAATTTAAAAAAATTATTAGCAAATTAATTAGTGATAAAATATGTGTTGGTAGATCCTTTTATAGCAATTAAAGAGACTAGCTAGGCTCACCTCTGCAACAATATCTCCATCAACGTCAACAATTCTAAATCTTACAGTACTCTTGCCTGCCAATCTCACTATCCAGTACTTGTCACAATCTACTGTAATTTGACAAGCTATGCTTCCCATAAACATTCTACAATATCTTGTCACTTGAAACCAAGGCTTCTCCTTCTCCACTTTAGAAGGGGCACTCAATCTATAGCCATCCCATCGTTCAAAAGCTTGTAACTTCTACAAAATCAAAAGCAATTTACAACCATAAGGTACTTGGATTTGCGATTAGAAAACGCAACCGTATTTGTTCATATATTTACCTTTTTACGTATGGTGTAAAGAACTTTGCCTTGGAGATCCATGAGATGAACTTCGTTGCTACACTTTTTGTCGTAGTTGTCCACTCGATAAACGACGTCACCATTGGAATTATAGATCGTGCAACCATTGGTATGGCACACAAGTGATTTCATCCAAATGGTATATGTTTCTCTCTTTGAAGAGCCACTCATGTAGGGAGGGATGGAGAGAACTTGGGGAGCTGGAGGACACACCTTAGCCATATATGAGAGGAAAGAAATTGAAATTAGAACTTCGGTGGTAGCTAGAGATGTCTAAAAGATCTTATTTATGTTACAACGTTGAGCTAAGAAAATTGCTAGTTAATTTATGCATTTTATTATTCTAATCATTATTAAAGTTATTTATAAATTAATTTTGTCCTTGATTTGATATGTAGGAGCACTTCTTCCATATGATTAGTCGCTAATTAGTAGAGAGAGAGAGAGAGAGAGAGAGAGAGGGGGACAAAGAGATTGAGAATAGTACTATAGACCAAGATCAATGGGTCAACCAGCTTGTTGGATGCGACTAATTTAATAAAAAGCGTTTAAGTCATGCAAGAACTAATAGAAAAGCTTTTCAAGTTTAGTTTTGAAATTTCTTTATGGAGCTGTAACTGTTTGAGAAGATGGAGTATAAGGAAGCACGATGGCCAATTTGAAGTACTTGATGAACTCATTAAACTATTGGGAGATGTCGGGATGTTGATGTCATGACTCATGCGAAGTACATAGAGATATGCATGCACTGCCTTTGCCTCCTCGTGTATGATTATTTGGTTAGACATTTAGCTATAGGCTCAATAACCTAATCGCTTGAATTATTCTATATTAATCTGATCAATAATTAATGGCGGACAACCACTCTTTTGGGGCTTCTCATTTGATTTACAAGAGTCTGAGCACATGCTTTTGGTTTCCATATATAATTCTTTTCGTTTACTTGCTACATAATTTTAAAGAATATCTTCCGAATTTGAACCGACGAAACTTTTATACTTGGACACAAGAGGTGACACTTAGACCACCGGCCATATTCAATTATATAATAATTTTCTTATACAAGCGATATTAGAATGAAAAGAATGAACACATGACCTCATATGCAAATTGAATGTTAATCACGTGTATTACAAACCTCTTGCACAATTCTTTATTTTTTTCCCTTAGAAATAACAAGCTCTATATAATTTTTACTGGAAAAATTGCTGTCAAAGGAGGTGAACTTACATGTTTATTAATGCTATATTCTTGAACTTTACGTAACTAACTCATAAACTGACTTTGATTACATATTGGGTTACGTTTTAGGTCGCAAATATTATAGGATGATAGAATTTAGACTGTTCATCAATTTGAGGTGGGTTAGAAATGGCCTTAGGGTGGAAACCAAATAGTGACAAATTTTACCTTGCCTTTTGGGGTGGAGGTGCTCTAATAGGGTGCAGATAAATTCTTTTTTTTTTTTTTTTTGGTCAAGATCAAAAAATTTGTTTTGATTTGTGTTTTTTCACTGCTTTTAAGCGAAGTCTGTCCAGTTGTTCATTGATCTGTTACCTTCTTAAAATTTACTTCACAACCGAAATCCAGTCTACATGGAGATCCTGGACAAAGTACCAGTCTGAAAACAAACTACATTGCATCACTGATACATGTTCCAATCTACCTTGGCTTAAATAAAGGAGACACCCTCCTCCGAACAATCTCTTGAATCTGCTCTGAAGACAAAACTGATGCAGCACTGTCAAAATCGGTATTTTCCATCTGCTGACGCAGCTGTATGAACAATACCCCGAAACAATATGTTATTCAGAATACATTGGCTTTGTTGTTCTTTGAATCTCAAGTTGGGATTGCATTCGCCTTCCTAAACTCCCATCCAATTAGATAAAATAAAACCAAACTTTCTGTCGTTCAAGTTCCAAATTCTTAATCGAATGTGAGCAAGAGATAATATACAGCCACATACCTTCTCAAGGATTGCAGATTGATCATTCAAGGGAAATTTCCGCATGTGCTTTAGCATCTCCAGTTGCTGAAAAATATTTACCTCTGGTGCTTTAGAAACATCCACCTTTACCATTATAGTTGTTATATTTGAACAGATATTACCTGCTCCTGTAATTTTTCTTGACTATGCATCCTTTCCGCAAATTCATCTGCTCCAAGCTCAGCTTCATCACAGGCCATCTCCTCCCTGTCATTCCATTCCATAGATGAGTACCACTAACAGCAACATGCAATACAAATATCCGAACCTTTCTTGTTATCCTTCCCCACCTTTTAAAGGTAAGATTTGTAGTTTTAGCCCAATATCTAAGGCTAACACACATGAGCACAAGGCTTACAGTTACAATGAATTCAAGCACTCCTTGTGATTGTTACTTCAAAAGGCAATAAGAAATAAACACTAAGCAGAATTTTTAACTTCAAAAATGGGCAGAAGAGGATTACCTTGCAATGAACTTATAAAACTATCATTTTCTCATTATACACACCACCCAAGAGATGAAGCAACTGTTCCCTCGACAGCATTTCTGAGGAGCTCTGCAACTGCGAACCCATTTTTGGAGATTATTATCTGTTATTGATAAGGTCTAGGGTGGGCATGGAACCGGCAAAACCGTAAAATCGAACCAAACCAATCCAGAAAAAACGGAAAAAAACCATGTTGACCGAAAAAGTAAAAAGCTGAGTCCAATCCAAACCGAACCAGTTAGGACCAATTTCGATTTCGATTTCTTATCCTAAAGAACCGGTCCAATAAAATTAATATGTATATTTTTTATATATTATATATATTTATAATATATGTTTTACACATGGCTCTTTTTATATTGGTTGTATATTAAGCTTCCATGGGCGTGCATGCACACGATCAGCACAAAATTATAATGCAATTAGGTTTTCTTCCTTCTCCAATTTCGTTCCTCTCCTTTCTCCTTCAGCAGCCAACGAAACCCCATTTGACGAGGCTCTGTCTTCTACCGCCAAACCTCTCTCTCTCTCTCTCTCTCTCTCTCTCTCTCTCTTCCTCTCGCAGAGGCTCTCTCTTTGCGCCCAGAAGATCTCGCAAAACCTCCTCTCTAGACCGCGCCTCTCTCAGCCTCTCCAGCCGCCACCTCTCTCATTGCCGCCCTCATAGGTCAGGAACGGATTGTCTCTACTTCTTTTTTTATTTATTTTATTTTCCCCTTCGAATATTTGGCTAACCCTATCTATCTGCAATTTGCAAATTCAACACAGCCACGCAAGCGTCGCTCACAGCCACCTCTTCATTTTATTTAGCCCAACTTTGTTTCTCTCTGGTAAGGTATGATTCAGAATTCGTCATAAATTATTTCAGAATTTGAGTTTCTTTGTTATGTTGTCAAGCTTTGTTATTGTTTGTTGTTTGCACAGAGTGTTTATCAAATTGATTTAGGGTTGTGGTTAAAATTGATTTAGGGTGTGTTTCAAATTGATTTAGGTTTGATTAAAATAAAATGGCTGTCCCTGGAAATTTATCAAATTGATTGAAATATTAAGTGAAACCCAAACCTTCAAGGTTTTGAAAGACATGGCACTTAACATGAAGATGAAATTTAAAAAGTATTGGGGTGACCTTGATAAATTGAACCAAATTTTGATGGTTGCTCTTGTTCTTGACCCTCGATACAAATTAGGGAACTTGGAGTTTATCTTGAAGAGTCGGTTTGAAAATCCGGAAGATGTGGTTAAGAAGAAGAATGAGATTAAAGAGATTTTAAAGAAGCTTTATGAGGAGTATGCCATGCCGCCACCACCGCCACCACCAACCATCCACTCAAAGTAGTAGTTATTGTTTTAGTGATACTACTACCATGCATACAAGTAGTAGCCTAAGCCAAGGGGGAAAGAAACATAGGCAAATGACTGAAAATTGGAGAAAAGAGACTCAAGCAAATGATGTTATGATATTGGAGCATGAGATTGATAGGTACATCACCGACCCTATTGAAGATATGGTTGACGAATTTGATGTTTTAAAGTGGTGGAAATTGAATGGGGTTAAGTATCCGGGATTGGCACTTATTGCAAAGGATGTGCTTGCCAACCTGGTATCAACAGTGGCTTCGGAATCATGCTTTAGCACGAGTGGTCGGGTAATTAATTTCATTTCGTGCTTCTTTGACTCCTAAGATTTTGGAGGCCTTAATTTACTCTCAAAATTGGTTAAGGTCGGATGACATATCCTCTTTACAATATGAGCCAACAATTCAAGAGATGGAGTTCTATGAATCGATTGAATTAGGTATGCCTTTGTAATTTTATGTGTTTTATTAATGTATTATATAATATGTACATCTTACTAATGTTTTAATGTGTTTATGTTTTTTTTATGTAGATATTATGAGTTCATCCACACCTAGCACCACAGCTCCAACTACTTTTCAATGTTATGAGGAATTTAATAAAGTTTGATTGAATTTGTGTTGTAATATATATTTGGATTGAATTTTGGTTGTATTTGGCTTGTAATTTATTTTGTTGAAGTTTGATTAAATTTGGGTTGTAATTTATATGTTGAAGTTGGATTGAATTTGGATTGTATTTTTGTTGAAGTTTGATTCATTTTGATATGTTGAAAGCTTGATGGAACCTCAAATTTGGGGTATATTGGTATATAAATACATTTTGGGCATGTCTGTATAAAAAAAAAAAAAAAAAAAAGGGGCCCATGACCAAATCGGAATCACAGGAACCGAATTGAAACGGGCTATGTTTGGGTTGGTTCAGATTTCTATTTTGATTTGAAGCATAATTGGTCTGCACTTTCAATTCAAGTTTCATTTATCCAAACCGGACTGTGCCCACACCTAATAAGGTCTATAAAGAGACACCCTCCCTTTTCCAAAGCCATGGCATTTTTCTTCTAAATTAAATTCCCAATCAATTCAAATTTTGAAAAGGCAAAAATAAAAAAAAAACTATCATTTTCTCATTATACACACCACCCGCCAACCAACCCCCACAACATACAAAATGTATGCCACAAATAAGAATAAAGTGATAGTCAAATATTCCATTTATCATTTCTAGAGAACAAGAGATTGAACAAACAAACATATCTATTATAAAATTAAATTTTCGAAAAAGATCTTAAAAAAACTCAAATATTACACAAACACATCTAATCCCTCACCCCCCACATCACTACATCTATCAGAATCAGCGGCTTTTAGAAATCCGCATCCATCTTGAAAACATGCGAATCGACATTGCCGTTGATGCTATTCATCACTGAAGCCTTCTGGTACTCCCCAACCCTCTTCTCGAAGAAATTGGTCTTCCCCTGCAAGCTGATCAGCTCCATCCACTCGAACGGGTTCTGCACATTGTACATCTTCCCGTACCCAAGCTCAGCCAGCAGCCTATCCGCCACGAACTCGATGTACTGGCTCATTAGATCGCCGTTCATCCCCACCAGGGCGCACGGTAACGCTTCGCACACGAACTCTCTCTCTATCTCCACCGCGTTTCGTATGATCGACTTCACCCGATCCTCGCTCAGCTTCTTCCTCAGCAGCGAGTACAGCAAGCACGCGAAGTCGCAGTGCAAACCCTCATCTCGCGAGATCAACTCGTTTGAGAACGTCAGTCCAGGCATTAACCCGCGCTTCTTTAGCCAAAATATCGCGCAAAAACTCCCCGAGAAGAATATCCCTTCCACGCAAGCAAAGGCCACGATCCGCTCCGCAAACGATTCTGAGCCGTCGATCCAGCGTAGGGCCCACTGGGCCTTCTTCGTGACGCAGGGAATGGTATCGATCGCATGAAAAAGCCTGTTCTTCTCGTCCGAGTCCTTGATGTAGGTCTCCAGGAGGAGGCTGTACATCTCGGAGTGGATGTTCTCGATGGCGATCTGGAAGCCGTAGAAGGCTCGAGCCTCGGAGACCTGGACTTCCTTCATGAACCTTCCGGCGAGATTCTCCAAAACAATGCCGTCAGAGGCAGCGAAGAAGGCGAGCACGTGGGTGATGAAGTGCTTCTCGCCGGGGGCTAGAAGTTCCCAGTGGCGTAGGTCCTGGCATAAATCAACCTCCTCGGCGGTCCAGAAGGAGGCCTCGGCCTTCTTGTACATCTCCCAGATTTCCGGGTATTGGATCGGGAACATACAGAAGCGGTCCGGGTTCGGAGCAAGCAATGGCTCTTCTGGGAAGGCAGGCATTTTTATGACGAGGAAGATTTCAGAGATTCAGATGATGGAAGAAATTTGATTGGGGGGGTTTTTGAAGCTTTCGAGGTTTGATAATTTGGTGGGTTAGGGTTGCATATATATACACACACATACAAAGGAGGGAGGGTTTTTGAATATTGAATTGAGGTTTTTGGGAGCGGGTGATTCAAATTTGTGAAAAGATTGCGGGAGAATGAACCCAAACAAGGGCACTTTGGGGATTCCGGAAACTTATATGTCCATTTCTACGGTCTGCGTTTGCGGCTAGTGAATGAGCACGGTTTGGACCATATGGTGGAGAGGGGTGTAACGGTCATTTGAGGGCCATGGTCAAGAAATTACCGTTGGATTTGAGGAGAATAACGAGTGTGGACAGTAGTAATAGTGGTTTGAATTTTTTATTAGGTGAAGGGCTTTTCTGGTAAATGAAAATTGAGGTTTTAAGGGAAGAAGCTTGCGAGGGAAGCTTTGGCTGGAAATTTTAATTTTGATTTCGAAGTTTTGATATTGTAGCGGGAATCCTCTTGGCGCGAGTTTGGAAATGAATGGCTTAAAAAGATTTGGCTCCTAAATCTAACCCCTCGCTTTAAAGAGTTGGTCTCCAAAAAGCTTGGTCGGTTGCAAACAGCTTATATTCTTACAATTATCAAACTCCAATATCTTAGGTAAACATATTTATATTCTTCAAGTGTTGTTTTTACCAACCAGCATTAAAAGTTAATTTACTCTAATATTCCAACCATTATTATATATTTTATATTCTTGTAACATATCATACAAACCGATCAGCTTTTATTTGAACATATGAAAACACGACTTGTATGATCTGTTTGTTCATATATAGGTAAATATATTAGTTTTAGATATAGGTCCTTTGATATTTATTACGTTTTTGTTATGTCAATTTTATCCTTTGAGGTAAATAAGGAAAACACATTGAAAATTTAAATTTAATACATTATTTCCTTGTAATTGAATTTTAGAATTTAAATTTTGAATTCTTTCCTTGATAATAGTTATCTAATATATGAATAAAATACAATTTAATCAATGAAAAGTGAAGATCCACATATTATACCAATCAATCTGATAAGTACTCACATGAAATGATGTACTTGACATAGAGGCAAATAGTGTTATTATTAGCAACGAAAAAACTCAGTGAGAAGTTGTGTTACCTATAAGTTAGGAACATAAATTAGAATACTACATATAAGTTAGGAACATAAATTATATGACTACCTATAAGTGAGATACAAAAATAGACAAACAAAATTGCATGTTACCTATAATTTAAAAAAAAAAAAAAAAGGTACATAAAATACAATTACACTCTCTAGAAAATATTAAAAAACACATATATACTTATACAATAGGCAATAGGGCCCTACACCATAGGGTAATACATCTACAAGAGTATATAATATACCTCTACCATACGATGAACAATTTTGGTTACAATCTTGAACCCTCTTAGCTCTCACAAGAACCCTAGCTCTCTTTTCTCTCACCCTTACTCAAACCTTTTGATGCCCTTGTAAACACCCTAGAATTCCCTATTAAATTAAGTTAGAAAATTCCGAAAATAATAGCAAAACCATGTTAAGATACGTGAGGAAACTGTGCGTGACACTATTCACACATTTATGATTAGCCAAAACACAACAAAAATTGGCCGACTAGATTCGGGGACTAGTTTCCCCAAATTTAGTCGAATCTAGGTTAAAAAGACTGTTTCAAGCGCATATGTTGATGAAGGTTTTAATGGCACTTTAAAAAACATTAAAAATTCTCTCCCAAACCCCTTGTGCATGCATGTCTATTTCTATTGCAACCAGCCCGTTCAATACCCCGTGAAGAAAGACAATAATTGTCTATAATTCTGCGTCTCGTGACAATTAAGTGGGCGTTTGGTATCCTATTCAAATAAGGAACTCAAAAACTTTGCTTTTTCTTAAAAAGAAGTTCTTAAATCTATTTTTAAGATTCAAAAACTTGTTTGGTATTCAACTTGAAAAGTGTTTTCAAATCTTAAAATTTTGAGAATTTGAGGGTTGTTATTAAAAAAACTGAAAAAACAGATATTTTTTGTTTTTAACAATTAGGATTTTTTTTTTTTGTCTAAACCACGAGGTGGTCCTGGATGGGCCCCAACTATGGGTGACACCTTTAAGCCTTAATCACAATCCAGACTAATCCGGGCTACACGGGTTGGCCCATAAGGAGTAAAGTGCCTGGCCAAAGTGGTGACTCCATATGAGCAGGGGTCGAACCCTGACCTCTCTTAAGGAATGAGAGTGCCGAACCACTCACACCAACCACCGTGGTTACAATTGGGGTGTTTTTTAGTTGTTCTTGAGTTTGAGTTTTTAAAAATAGGGCTACCAAACAGGTTTTCTTTGTTTTGGACTCAAATTTTGTTTTTAAGTTTAAAAAGTTGGATTCAAGTTGAATACCAAACATGACCTAAGTTGCTTAATTATTTCTTATTTATTTTTACATGATTAAGTCTTGTTTTAAGTATAAGTGATATAGTCTAGACTACATGGGGAGGGTCTCTCTCACACACACACAATACCAATATGTCATAGGGATTCGAACATTTCCACTAGACTAGACCAATGGTCTACAAGTTAAGATCATTTTCCACTAAATTAGACCATTTTTCACTAAACTAGACTCCTGGTCCATAATTTAAGACCCTTTTACCGGATTGTCAATTTTATATGAAATTAGGAGTGCACAACAAATATTCTTCAATCAAAAGCGAGTTTGACGTTCAAACTTTTTGAAAATTGGAAGTCTTTTTATAATGTCAAAATTACCCTTTCTAGATTAAGTAACTTTAAGGATGGACTTTGAGATTAAAGACCTCATGGTAATTTCACCCAATGAATTTTCTTTTTTTATCCAACTTAAATACTTAATCACCCACTTTTTATATAATATAACCTCTATCCTACTCTCTTCTCGTCTCTTGTCTCACTGTCTCTACTAGGTGTGGGCACGGTCCGATTTGGACCGATTTTCTTTAAAAAATGGAACCTGAACCGAAATTACAAATCGGTTTCAAGTTTGGACCGCTTCTGCCAAAAATCCAAATAAAATCCGAACCAACCCAGACCTGTCCAGTTCCGGTTCTGATTCCTGCGGTTTTCCCTTTTGCTGGGCCCAAAATTTTATTTTTTTTCATTTTTTCCAGACCTGCCCAAAATGCATTTATATACTAAAATACTCAAAATTTAAGCTTCCATCAAGCTTTCAACACATCAAAATGAATCTAACTTCAACAAAAATACAATCAAACTTCAATCTAACTTCAACAACATATAAATTACAACCCAAATTCAATCAAACTTCAGCAAAATAAATTCCAAAATAAATTACAAGCCAAATAAAACCCAAATTCAATCCAAATATATGTTACAACTCAAATTCAATCTAACTTCATTAAATTCCTCCTTAACATTGAAAAGTAGATGGAGCACACTTGGTAGGTGTGGATGAACTCATAATATCTACATAGAAAAACATAAACCCATTAAAACATTAGTCAAACATACATATTATATAGTACATTAATAAATCACATAAAATTACAAAGACATACCTAATTCAATCGATTCATAGAACTCCATCTCTTGAATTGTTGGCTCATATTGTAAAGAGGATATGTCATCCGACCTTAACCAATTTTGAGAGCATATTAAAGCCTCCACAATCTTAGGAGTCAAAGAAGCACGAAATGAATTAATTACCCGACCACTCGTGCTAAAGCATGATTCCGAAGCCACCGTTGATACCGGGATGGCAAGCACATCCTTTGCAATAAATGCCAACCCCGATACTTAACCCCATTTAATTTCCACCACTTCAAAACATCAAATTCATCAACCACATCTTCAATAGGGTCGGTAATGTACCTATCAATCTCATGCTCCAATATCACAACATCATTTGCTCGAGTCTCTTTTCTCCAATTTTCATTCATTTGCCTCCGTTTCTTTCCCCCTCGGCTTAGGCTACTATTACTTGTATGCATGGTAGTAGCATCGCTAAAACAATAACTACTACTTTTGAGTGGATGGTGGTGGTGGTGGTGGTGGCATGGCATACTCTTCATAAAGCTTCTTTAAAATCTCTTTGATCTCATTCTTCTTCTTAACCGCATCTTCCGGATTTTCAAACCGACTTTTCAAGATAAACTCCAAATTCCCCAATTTGTATCGAGGGTCAAGAACAAGAGCAACCATCAAAATTTGGTTCAATTTATCAAGGTCACCCCAATACTTTTTAAATTTCATCTTCATGTTAAGTGCCATGTCCTTCAAAACCTTAGAGGTTTGGGTTTCACTTAATATTTCCTCATCTTCCATCAACAAATCATCAATTTCTTCTTCTATTGCAATCAAGTCATGAAATATGGTGTGGGAAGCGGGATACAAAGTGACACTCATCTTCAATGTAGTATCATAAAATACCCTTAAAAAATTCACAAAGGTACGAGCATTGTTCCAATCCTCATTAGTTGGTGGCCCTTCCCTTTTTCTAGAGTAATGAGACATAACCACCCCATCTTCGTGATCCGGTTCATCTTCACCAAACCAAGAAATATATGGGCCTTCATCATCTTCTCCCATTCTCCAAAAGGCTTTTTCAAACTTTAAGGCGGCTTCCAACATCATATATGTGGAATTCCACCTAGTTGGCACATCCAACACCACAAGCCCTTTGCATTCAATTTGCTCCTTCTTAACGCAACTCTTAAAGTCTTCTAACCTTTTAGGAGAAGATCTTACATACTTCACCGCATTTCTTATACACAATATGCTTTTCTCCAACTTCTTCAACCCATCACGAACTATCAAATTCACAATATGAGCACAACACCTAATGTGCATGTACTTTCCCTCTAATACAAGACTTCCATTTCCCCAATGACCCATTTTCGACTTCAAGTAATCTATGGCCTTTGTGTTTGAAGAAGCATTATCGGCCGAGATGGTTAGTATCTTCTTCATATCCCAATCAAGCAAATATGACTCGAAGAGTTTACCAATTGAGTTCCCCTTGTGATTGGAAATGACACAAAAGTTCAATACTCTTTTGTGCAAGTTCCAATCACCATCTATGAAGTGTGCCGTGATGACCATGTAATTAATGTTTTGAACACTTGTCCAAGTGTCCGTTGTGAGGCACACTCTATGAGGCGCTAATTCTTCTTTCAATTTTTGTTTCATGGCATCATACATTACCATGAAATGCCTCACAACTGTCCTACGAGATGGCACTTGAAAATGGGAGTTCAAAGAATAACAAAACCGCCTAAACCCTTTTCCTTCAACCACACTAAACGGCATCTCATCCATTACTACCATCTCTACACATGCTTTTAACCACTCTTCTTTACCATGTACTGTTGATGTAAGAACCCCATGTTCTTGGTCAAAAGATAAGAGCTTTTGCCGTTTATCTTTAGGAACCCTCCCCGGATACTTTTTACATAGGTTTTCAATATGCTTCCTCAAATTTGAGGTCCCATTTCTAGTGGAGTCTGCCGCATAGTTCATAGAGCAATACTTACACCTAGCTTTCTTCTTAGTGGTTGCATATTTGCTCCCATCCTCTTTCACACTCTCAACCACTTCTTCATATCTCTCAAAGTGGTCCCATACTTCCGATTTTTCTTTTCTTGGGCCGGAATGAGGTAATGGTGGAAGAGCACTTGATTGAGGTGGTGTTTGGGCATGAGGTGCACTTTGAGTTTGTGTTTGGGGTTGGGGTTGGGGTTGAGGGATGGGTAAAGTGGGTAAAGATGTTGATACGGATGTGGATACGGAATGCGGATGATGAACCAACTTCACTATTAGTAGTGCCATGCACCTCTCCAAATGGGTTCAAGTTCAACTCATCCATGAATTCTTTAAGAAACCAAAAACAAACAACAACAAAAACCAACTTCAACATGATAAACAACACCTCAATTTAAAAATAAATAAATAAAAGAAACTTAAAACATTTTATAATCCAACTAAACATTATCATGCTACTTTTTTTTACCACCATATATAACACGTATTTAACACAAACTAAGCATATTATCAATTCATCAATTTGAATGCACAACTAATTAATCAATTTGAATGCACAACCACTATAACTTATTACACTATTATGCACAACCAATTAATAAATATTAATCAATTTGATAAATTTCTACGGCTGCCATTTTGATAAATTTGAATGCACAACTAAAGAAAGCTTATTCACAATACAAGGCAAATGTTAGCAGAATTTCTGCAGAATTCTTATTAATAACATAGGACATTTATCCACAAAAAACAACTAAAAAATATGCAGAATTTCTGCAAAACATCAAAATCTGAGAGATAGACAGAGAGAGAAATGAAGAATACCTCAGAGAGTGGCAGAAAAGCTGCAAACTGCTCCAGAAATCTTTTGCTGATCTGCACCAACTGCTGCCAATTCAATTTCCTAAAGAATTGTAAGTACTAATAACAATTTCAGATTCACATGGTAATGCCATATTACAACCAAGAATCTCAGGATAAAACCAGATTTCATGATACAATAGTTGAATGGTCTGATATTTGACACAAGTCAATATCAGCAGATTACATTCTAACAAACATATACCAAGCAAACAGAAAAAACAACAGATTTATAAGCCTATTTATCTAGGGATCATGATATTTCAAATACCAAGCATGAAACAAGCAGATACCAAGCAAAACAGAATCTAAATTGGTCATCCAATCTTCAACTACAATTTTCACATACACAATTTTATTTTATTTTTAAAAGCTCTTTATTTCTAATAGCACACTTCAAACTACCAATGCCCAACAATACCATTAACTCATATAATGTGCTTTCAAAAGAAGCCCATTTGAAGTACTACTATATGCAGTTGGTTTGATGTTCTTGCGGCTGGAGTGTTATGAAGCTGGTTTTTTATGAAAGAAAAAGAAATAGGAAAAGAAAAGGAAATATGAAAAGAAATAGGAAAACATTCTAAGTGATTGAATGGATTTTTATGAAAGAAAAAGAAATAGGGTTTTGTGGCCTAACAATGTCTTACAGCCTGATCTCCGATCAAAGGCCAAAATAGCCTATTATTATATTATGATGTATGATATATAACATGCATGTTAAAGGCCACATGGCTTGGAACAGATCACTACATCAAGCAAGTGGTGGCAATCAAGCACGATATTTCAAACCCAAGAACAATGAAAATGTATTCATCCCAACGAATTTGCAGAGAGGAGGGGAAAATAAAATTAAAGAAAACTAAGAACACAATCGCTATGATCTCAACTCTCACACTGGTTTTTTTTCCTGTGAATATATCCAAATAGATGCACACACAATCAAAACTTAAATACCTAAACAGATGCAAAACCACATAATCAAATAGGAGATGTGAGATAGAGATAGAGAGACAGAGAGGAACAGTACCTGAGAGAGAGAGATAGAGAGAGCTATACCAGATGAATAGGTGGAAGCTGTGATTGCTGGAAGCTAGGAGCGAATGGGATCTCTGATTTTGCTGGAGGACAGAGAAGGTAGTCAGAAAATCAATTTGGGGAAAAAAAAAGAGAGAGAGAGAGAGACAGAGAATCAAACCTGCGGGACGGTGGCGTTTGAAGAGAGGCTGAGAGAAGAGCTGCAGAGAGGCGTGACGTGATGGCTGAGACTGAGAGAGGTGTTTTGGCAGAGGGCGGCTGTGTATGAAGGAACAAAGAAGAAACGAAATGGAGAAGAGGAAAAGGAACGAAAGTGAAAAATACCTAGGTCATTCAGCGTCTTTCTTTTTCCGTTTGATCCTCTGTGTGTGTGCCCATTGTAACAGCGTACACACTCAAGAAAATATATATATAATTTCTAATATAAATATAAATATATATAAAAATTAATTCTTTGGACCGGTTCGGATTGGACCGGTTCCTAAAGGTGAAAAACCGAAATTTAAAAACGGTTTGAACCGGTCCGGTTTGGATTGGACTCGGTTTTTGACTTTTACGGTCAACACGGTTTTTTCCGTTTTTTTAGATTGGTTTGGTTCGGTTTTGCGATTTTGCGGTTCTAATGCCCACCCCTAATCTCTACTATGAATACTAGGAAACTTGCTAGAATATTGAAAATGCTCTACAAAACGAGAGATTTAATCTTAAAAATATAAATATAATCCTATAAAAATATAAGCCAATAGGAATTATGAATTAATAAGTGTGCCATTAAAAAATGAAAATATTGAGAGCCGTTACATCAATATTGGTGGTTAAGATACACATTAGACGAGATGAATTTCAATAGATTAGACTGTAAGAAATAACTAATTCATAGTTAATCACTTTTTTTTCTTTTTAAAAAGAAATAACACATTATTGTATATAACAAGTTAAAAATCATCATTTAAATGGATTTAAACCCATACCCAACTAAACATTCATCATTTAAGTAGATATTTCCGTGTTTATGAAGCCAACTTGCAACCGAGTCATCTCAATCACGTTTTTATGTCTACCAACCAACTAGGTTAAAAAAACACATCATGTTTGTATGTCTTCCTCAATTATCTCTCCCAATCCCCTTTATCTCTATTTATTCTCTCCATCTCTCTCCCTTTCCTCTCCCAAGCACCCTCTCAATTATCTCTCGCAAAGCACCCCCTCTACTATGTCTCTTTATTCATTCATATCTCTTCTAAATCACGGTCCATATTTTCTCCTTTCGAATTTTTTTTAACCGGAGGAAGAGAATGTTTCATGACCTTGATATGACAAAAGGGAGACAGTTCCCTCTGTATATGACGAGGATGGCAACTATACCTCAAATTGATGCTTCCCTCTGTATACAGCATCTTTGACGCTTCAATTGTCAAACATATTTAATTCACTCCAATATCTTATATAAATCAACAATCAATATCTTATATAAATCAACAAATATTTATGCGAAGTGTTATTTTTACGAAAGATAACAAGCATTAAAAGTTATATTACTCTAACAGATTAGTAAGTTTGAAATATCTTATCTTATTGTAGCATATAAAAACATGACTTGTGTGATCTTTTCATATTTTGTGTGTTCTCGACACACACTTTACTGTGATTTTTTCATAAATAGTTTCCACTTTCATTGTTTGATGTGTGGTGGCCTTGGGCTTGGGCTTGTGCTTTGGACGTGGGATTGGGTTGGAAAAGGAAAATTAAACAAAGAAAAGGTGAGAATTTACATACACATAGGAGCGCCTCAACTTAAATAACTAATAAAATTCTATCAACATGGATTGATATAATGCGTTTGGCCCATGTATATAGGCAGGGATTGGTGACTGATGATAGTTGGCGATGCTAAATTATTCTCACTTTAAAATCAAAAGAAAAAAGAAAAAGAACAAACTCAGGCCCAGCTCAAGATCTTTGGTCCCACTTCAAATCAGAGGTGTCAAACGGGTTGTACTGGGTTCGGCCTGTCCCATTTAAATTTGTGCTTTTAACATTTTCGTGTTCGTGTTGGCCGGATCATTTAATTTATCGTGTTGTGTCAGCCGGCCCATTTCATTCGGCCTCAATACCAAAAAATAGAAACAAATAAAAAATGAAGGATATCAAATCCAACTAAATACAGAAAATACACGAACTGTGATTTGTACAGTATCAAATGACAACGTGTTGTACTATATCTCTAATAGAAATGAGTCAAGAAACAAATATTTATTCCATTAAAGGCATAAATCATCGGTTGCACAGTTGTCCCTAAATCACCCCACAACTCGCATTGTGTAACGTACTTGAAAGAACTCCTCTTAAAGTACGTTCTTTGCATTCGAGCTCCATTGCATTCATCACCTAGTGACTATACTTCTACAAAACCAAAGAACAACTTGGTTGAGTTTTCCTCCAACTAATAAATTAAGGCAACTTTGAACTAATAATTCTAAGATTTATGTAATGAATAAAACAAAATTTTATCTAAAGGCAAAACTAGAAAATACCTTGACACTTTGCAATAGCTGTTTGGCAGTTTCGTCATTCTTGAAGTGCGCGCGTACAGGCTGCATTCAGGAAAAACAAAGTTAAGCCTACCTCCAGGACTTTGTTCAAAGGAAAAGAACATTGTATATATATATATATATATTTTTTAAATTAAGCCTACCTCCAGGATTTTGTTCAATACTTTTGATAAAGTTGATTTGAGGTCAGCTGGATGTAGCTCACCACTTTCATAATCAGCAGCCAATTCTTCAAAGCTTTTGAAGGTCCTGTATTTGGGAGGGGGAAGCAAAAGGAACAATTACAACTGTTGACGCTCGGCATATACCGAGCTCATCCACCCAATAGAATGTCAACATGCGGCCCTCATATGACACCTACGCAAACCCGTCAAAACTACCAGGACCCCCTCGGACTGCCGACCCGCCTGACCTCGTAACACGCTCTCTGTCTCCTTAGAAACCAAGTGTTGGCCATGCAGACCTTCTCCTCCCCAGATGGGACGGGCGCCATTCTTGGCAGGAAAGGCTATTTCTGTCTGCCCGCCCTAGTGGAAGTGAAAGGAGTCACCCTTAGCAGAAAGGCAGAGTGAATCCCGGCCATATCCCTCTCAGAGGTCTCGCAGGGATGTAAGTGGCTCGGCTCCGAGCCGCAATGGCCGGCTTGTGAATTATGTTGTCTCACTTTCCCTATAAATAGGAGGGGAGGTTGTTTGTAATGGGGGGAATGTATGGTGTACTATTCAACTTAAATAAACAAACTCTCATTACTTCAGCTTGATCCCATCACTGTAATAGCGGGTTCAAACATTTGGCGTCGTATGTGGGAAACCACACTCAAAGGTTACGTATCGAAGCGAGTCCACTGCCTGGTATGTTGAGCCGAAAGATGAAGGGGGTCCTACCCTGGCACCCATGACCAGAAAAACACGAAGCGTCGGAGGGCGGAACAACGCGAATCAGCGCACTCGAAACAAAAGTCGAGCTACTTTTGAATAATGCCAGGACCATGCAGGATCTAAACAATACGCTCCAACACCAAAATGAGCGGTTAGAAGAACAACGGCCCTCCGAGCCAACTACGGAAGACCCAGAGGAAAGCCCTCCGGGACTCAAGCCGTACCAGACGAGTGGAACAATGTCTTTTCGGCGAAGATTCGCGTCCGCACACACCCCTCCAACCAACAGCGAGGGACTCAGCCAAAACCCTGTGGACGCTCTGCACGAGCAAAAGGGCAGCTCGGTAAGGACTGGCGTCCATACCGCGAGGAAACAGACCTCAGAGTAGCAGTAAGGGCCATGATCAAGGGGGAAATGGGCAGCGCCCGGGACCAGCTGGGAAAGTCGAAAGGACCCGCAATCCGCTTGTCCCGTCTTTTTCCGAAGACGAGCTTCCGCTCCCATACTCCAAAGAACTCCTCGACTCCGCCGTAATCGGCGACACAAAGGCCCCCAAAATCGCCCTCTATGAAGGACTCACGGACCCATATGATCACCTGGACAGTTTCCGCTACGCCATGGAAAGCCGAGGAACGAACGAGGCCACCAAGTGCAAACTCTTCCCGACCACCTTGAAGGTAGCCGCACTGAATTGGTTCAAGCGGCTGAACCCGACATCCATAAACTCCTTCTCCGAATTGCGCCGAGCATTCCTGGACAGATACATGATCATATCAAACCGCTGGACATGGCCAACGACCTTTCGGATCTGAAGCCATCATCCCTGGAGAGATCGGCCTACCAACCGATTCGGGTCGAAAGCTACAACCCCCAGGAGAGCGATGAGCAACGCGCTCTCGACCTCGATTTTATCGAAGAAAGATGATCCCGCGCCTGCCTTGCCTTGGCAACGTACCAACAGCTCACCGCCCGCTACTATAATGCAAAGGTCCGAGCTCGAACCTTCTGACCCGCGACCTGGGCTTCGCACCGTACTACTCGCCACGAAAGATCGCTCGATTCGGAACTCTGGGGCCAATTGGGAAGGCCCATCGAGTGGTCGCCATCGTCCGACCCGGACGTACTCCCTCACAACACTCGATGGGAAGCCACTCCCCCACCCCTGGAACGCCGAGCATCTTCGCCAGGATTATCCATAGCAATGTACCCCCGAGACTAAATGCTCGGTGTCTGTCGGGACCCTTAGACTAAGCGCTCGGCGCCTCAAGTTTTAATTATGTTTCCTTTATTTTTGCATAATTGTGATTTCCGATCGGCTCGCTCACACGCCCATTCACACATAAACCCTCAACTCAAAACTCAAACGCATAAAAACAGAATGTATTTAAAAACGCATTAAAAGAACACGAGTTACTGGAGAAAACACTTCAAAATACGAAATCTGTAAAATATCCACGAACGCTTAGAGAGTCGATTTGAATCAAAAGTTAACAAGTTACAAAAGTAAAAACTAGGGTTGCTCCCGCGCCACAGCATCGGCCGCCACCATGGTCTCGGCATCAGGCCCCTGGGCCCCAGCGTCGACCGCCAACATGGTCTCGGCCACATGGTCGGGCTCTGCCCCTGTAACTAGGGCTGCTCGGACCAGTCGTATCGTCCTTCTCAATAAGGTCCTCCAAACCAAACTGGAAGTCCGGAAAGCGCTTCTGGATCTTCTCCAAAAGATCTAAACCACCCGAGAGCCTTATCTCGCCTGCCAGCTCCACTCCCTCGACCCGAGTCCAAGAAACACTTCACATCCTCCATTTGGGGTTGACAGGAATTCTCCACCACCTTCTCCGCTGCCGGTTCTCGTCCTTCAAACGGGCGTTCCCCACATTCAAAGCCTCTACCTTCTTGACTAGCACTGTCTTCTCCGCCTGGGACGACCCGAGCGCCTGCACGTCCTAGACCCTCTTCTTTTCGCTTTCCTCGACCGCCACTTTTGCTCGGTCAACCGCCTCCTCGACGTCGACATCCCTCTTCTCCGCATCTTCACGGAGAAGACGCAACTCGGCCACCCTTGCCACGTCCTTCTCCCGATGTATCATAACACGACGGACCGCGCCGAAGTGCAAAAACAAAGCCTACACCGACAGCAACCTCGTTAGACAATAAACGGGTACCCAAAAAAAAAAAAAAAAAAGGAGCCAGCACGACTTACCCTTACGCTCTCTCAAAAGCCATCGTCGTTGACGTGGCATAAGTGCTCTCGGTCCCGGCCAGCCCATCCCAGACATCTCTCCAGAGGCACCGGTCTCCTGGTATCAAGGAAGTCCTTCAGCCGATCAGGGTGAATAATCGACGGTGATACTACCACCCCCTCTTTATTCGCTTCCACTCGCGCCCCTCTAGCCGTCCGCGGACTCTCCCCTCACCAATCGGCCTTTTTCCCTTATCCTGCCCTCGGGGCGGGGCCGTGACCGGGCCTCGGCCCTGGCAGCTGGCACAACGGAATCTTCGCCCTCATTCCGCTCTTGGACGGGCGGCCCCGGTCTCATCGCGCCCGAAGCACCGACGCCACTCCCCTTCCTCAACAGCTTTTCCAACAACTACGAGCCTTCGGATCATTCCTGTCAATCCCCATTGCTGCACAAAATGCTATGTAAATTTTTTTTTAAAAAAAAACCCCTCAAGAGCTTCACCTTCTGGGATCGGGTCTAGAAGCCCGTTCTTGAACATCTCCCAGGATAACGTCCACCGAGCCCCTTGGCGGTCGGCTCGGACGCGTCCTCCTCGCCTGTAAAGCAAAAATGATGTCTTTCGGGACGTCGTACTCTCGCCGAATCTTCTCCAAAATTTCATGAGTCATTCAGCTCGGCACCCGTCCGTCGACCATTCCCCCTCCTCTTAGAAATATAGGTGCACGGGCACCCCAGCCTGTACGAACACGCCGCTCCCCCTTAACCCTGAACGCTGCCTCATATCCAGGAGGCACTCCGTCCAAATCCACCCGAGGCCGATCAAGGTCCTCAACCACTTGTCCCTTTCTACCCCGGCCCCTAGCGCTCGACATCTGGATCCCCCTCCAACCCATCCCCCCGTCCTGCGCCCTCGACCTCTTCCGGAGGAACTCGACACCTCCACCACCACAGGGGGCACCGCCCCAGGAACCCTCCACCGTCCCTCGCCCTGGTCTATCTCCCAGCCGATGTCAGGCGTCATCCAAAAACCTAAAATTTACGCTACAACTCCTGGACCCACTATCATTTGACCCCCCAGACGCCATTCCCCCCCCTTTCCCCACCACCAAACCACAAAGAAAACCAGGGAAAAGTGACCTCTCACCTGGCTCAGATGAGTTGAGGGACTAACCCATAGCAATCGCCCAAAAGAGGGCCGCGCGTATCCACTAGCGCATTCCGATTGGGCGGATACGAAATAGGACAACTCCCCACCCAAGGGAACCTGCCTAGGGAGTTGGGGGACTTGTTGACGCTCGGCACATACCGAGCTCATCCACCCAATAGAATGTCGACATGTGGCCCTCATATGACACCTACGCAAACCCGTTAAAACTCATCAGACCCCCTGGACTGCCAACCGGCCTGACCTCGTAACACGCGCCCTATCCCCTCATAAGCTAAGTGTTGTCCATGCAGACCTCCTCCTCCCCAGATGGGACGGGCGCCATTCTTGGCAGGAAATGGCTATTTCTGTCTCCGCCCGCCCTAGTGGAAGTGAAAGGAGTCACCCTCGGGGAAAGGCAGAGTGAATCCCGGCCATATCCCTCTCGCAGGTCACAGGATGTAAGTAGCTCGGCTCAGAGCCGATGGCCGGCTTGTGAATTATGTTGTCTTACTATCCCTATAAATAGGAGGGGAGGTTGTTTGTTATGGGGGGCATGTATGGTGTACTATTCAACTTAAATAAACAAACTCTCATTACTTCAGCTTGATCCCATCACTGTAATAGCGGGTTCAAACAACAACCAATATGAGGTTCAATTAGGCAAATAAGCAAAAGCGTTTTAAATAAAAAAAAAATTACCAGTATAAATCTAAAATCTATCACTTATTTATTTCCGCCATTCTTTTTAGAGCGCTCTACAATAAACTCATTGAACCAAGGTAGGATGAGATACTTCACATACTCCATACATGGATTCCCTTCAACAACATTTGGAGGGCAGGAGCTTTCTTTATCTTGAAATTCACTTCAGCCTTAGATTCAGTGATATATATCAAAAAATTGAATAAATATTTGGTGGCACACATTGAAAATGAAGGCTAAAGCCCCTAGCTTAAAGCAACCCACCTCTTCATCTTCCATGAATACGGAGGACGATACATCACTTTCAGACATCTTCTCCTGCCCTTGTTGCAAACCGGGTAACATGTCTGCAATCATCATTAAGAAAAACAAACAAATATACCATGTAAGGACTAACATTTTAAAGCATAAAACAATAGAGCATTGCAACAGCAAAAATACTAATGGGAATTAGAATGTTACGGTGTGACAAGATAATAGGCTTGTTCTTCTTTTTTATTTCATCACAATACTCTCTTGCAAGAACATTCACTTTACGCTGATCCATTCTCATTGGCAGATGTCAGCCTATAAAAGGAAAAACATTTAACACGTCCGTCACCATGACATATTTGTTGAAATCGAACATTTTTTTTCTCTTCTGTTGGTGGAAATAAAACTTGTACCAAATTATCAATTTGATTAACAATGTTGGAAAGATAAGAGCGAACTAAGACTGGGAAAAAAATATTGAACAAAGACTGGGAAATGATGAAGCCAAGCATACAACATGTCACAACATATGGAAACATGGGAAACAAAACCTATTAATAAAATATCCAAAAGTAAAACAGCAAGCACCTGAAGGAAGAATATATCTGCACATTGCATACATGCGTAGAGAATTTGCGCTGCAGTTAACTCTTCTTCCTTCTTTCGACCCATAGCCAGACCACACCTGGATATATAGAAGGGAAAAATACTTAAGTCCATATTCAGCACACACACACACACACACACACACACACACACACACACACACACACACACACACACACACACACATATATATATATATATATAATAGGCACAATAAGCATTGTAATAGGCTAGCTACCTAGTTATCCTTTTAACTGTATACTTTTGAGCTACGTCCATCACACGAAGCCAGGACTCATTTGATCTCGCATTTATCTCCTTTGAAGACCACAAAAACTCAACTTTGCCATTGTCCAAATTCATACCAGAAGCCCTCCATATCTCTATCATGTAGAGCCCAACAGTCTCTATCTTTTTCAAATCACCCTGCATCTTATTGTTTAGCATTGCAAACCAATCAGCAACCCATATTTTCACTCTCCAGCCAGCGGAGTTCATCTTGTTCACATTTATCGTCTTCATAACTCCCTAGACAACAACACATTTGAACCTCACAAAATTAACAATGATATAATGAAAATATGCGGCCCCTTAAATTTCCTCCTACAATTATTCTTTCAAAACACAAGAAAGTCCATTGCAATCCAAATAACCAATACACGAGAATAACACACTGCATAATCTCAATTTGAGAACCTTCTCTCCACAAAATGTATCAAATCTTGTTCATAATCAACTATTGAAATTTACAGATATATAATCAACATCAATTATGTCTTATATATTTTATGATTGCTAAAGAGAATTTGAAAAAACACCTGAGCAATATGCATTCGAACGGGAGGTTCAAACCCATCATAGGCGATGGGTTCAGGCTTATGAGCCAGGAAATTCTGAAGCTCGTCCTCTTGAATACATTCCTCTGCCAAGCTCCTCAACATCTGGTACTTCTCCTCCAAACTCATTCTTCACCAAAATCACACCTGCAAGTTTGAATTAAGTTCATATCAAAGGAAAAATTTAGGAAAAATTTAGAAAACGATAAGAAAAGCAAGCGAAGCTTACTGGATTGTTGGGTTTGATGAACTGGATTGTGGAGGCTCGGAGATTGAAAGAGATTGGATTCCGTCGGCTGCTGGGGCTTGCTCTGATGTTTCAGTCTCCATTAGAGAGGTTAAGTGTGAAGCTTTCCCAAAAGCTTTGTAGAGTATACCTAGGGTAAGACCCAACAAGATCGGGATTGGGGCTATTTAAACCCTGGACTAGGTAGGATTAGAACATTTGACTAAAAAAAAAAGGTAAGTTTAGAACCTCAAGGAAATTGGTGCTTCGGTCGCCATGGAGAACTAGAGAGAAAGCAAGATGCAAGAGCTTACGCAAATGAGTTGTGTTTGAACCCGCTATTACAGTGATGGGATCAAGCTGAAGTAATGAGAGTTTGTTCATTTAAGTTGAATAGTACACCATATATGCCTCCCATTACAAACAACCTCCCTTCCTATTGATAGGGAAAGTGAGACAACATAATTCACAAGCCCGCCATCGCGGCTCGGAGCCGAGCCACTTACATCCTGCGAGACCTGCGAGAGGGATATGGCCGGGATTCACTCTGCCTTTCTGCCTGAGGGTGACTCCTTTCACTTCCACTAGGGGGGCGGGAGAAGTAGCCTTTCCTGCCAAGAATGGCGCCTATCTCAGGCGAGTCGGGACGTCTGGGGGTTTGATGGTTTTGACGGGTTTGCGTAGGTGTCATATGAGGGCCACATGTCGACATTCTATTGGGTGGATGAGCTCGGTATATGCCAAGCGTCAACAAGTTGTATAGTGTATATCAAAGTTTTAGGGTTTTCCGTGTGTCGTTGTTACGTGGTAGCTTGTTTGGAACTTAAGGCAATCGGGCGTTGATTTTTTTTATATTTATTTATAGGTTTTGGTCAAGAATCGGGCCTCGATTGATTGGTTAACTGATGTAGGATGAATTAGATGGGGTAAAAATCCTATTAAAAAAAATTAACCTTTTTGCAGAGCAATCGAAACGGGCCCGTACGTCCTGTCTTTAATTAGATCTTCATCTCCTAATTCTAATTGGAAAGTAATCGTATTCTCTCACAGAAATCTCCTAATAATTCTAATTGGAGAGTTATCCTATTCTTTCACAGAATAAATCTCCTAATTTTGAGAATAAACAAATATCAGTTTATCAACAAAGAAGTAAACTAAGGGGGTGTATTCAAGTAGGATTCTAAAGCGTTTAAAAAGATTTTAAAAATTCGGGTGTATTCAATTTGGATTTAGACAAATTTTTTAAAAGTCTATAACAATTTGGGTGTATTCAATCTAGACTTGTTTGAACGTTTAAAATGTTCATCTAAATGTGGGTGTATTCAATTAGGACTTGGAAAAAGTCCAAATAAATTTACCTGTATTCAAACGGAGATAGATTTGGAAGGAGTTAATTACGTGTTGGAGTTTGGAGAATTTGTAGGGTTTAGGTGTAAATAATAAAGGCTAGCATAAGTCCAACCTCCACCCCAAAGATTTCAAATACTAGTGCATCAAAAAATACACTTGTAGATGTAGATGTTCCATTTTGTCCAAATTTTAAGCACGGAAAAGTAATGTCTGTTACGTCTAGGAAACTAGATATATATTGTATGACAAAGTTGCTTTTATTGTGGGTTGTTTTAAATCACAATTGAGTTCTTTCTTATAGTTATCTCTCATTTAGTTTTTCCGATAAGTCCAATTCAAGTGGGATAGCCCAAACATTTAGCAACACAATTTTTGGCAACGCAGATGTATTTCAGTTTGGATTTATTTTTGCCTTTTTTATTTCCTGTTTTCTTGCTTTTTAATTAAATTGTGCAATTCTTATGTAGTTCAAGCAAATGCTAATGACTTTGCCTAAGACCTCAAGTGAAAGATTGTAGTGTTTTCTTTGATTGTCTACACTTGTTAAGATATTTACTATATTATTTCTTCTAAACGCTGCGCATATATATTGCAATTGAACGTATCCCACCAATTCTGATGCAGCAGTGCTTGATAATCTTATTGATTGTATCTGCAAAACTAGTTCTTATTGATGCAGACTCAAAGGGAAGGAAAATCATTTCAACCCTGAATGATTGAACTAAGCAGCAGCCACTACTATAACCGATGCTAGCCATTCACTCAACTTCTCTCAAAGCAAGATAAGAAATCATCTAAACCCATCCACTTTGACTTTCACATAATACTAAATTACCAACAAGTTTACATTTTCTTATGGTCATTAACATACATGTCATATTATTTCACTTATGTGCATGCCAATTAGATGCCTAGTTCAGGTGCAGTTTAACATGATTCGGAACCTTTACATTCATTGAAAGATGCTCAAAGAGTATGCTTCTGGTCAATTAACTTGGCTTTTGCCTCAATAAAATTATAGTTAAATTGAATGCTACTAATTGCTACAGTAACAAGTAAAACAATTTTTACATATGCCTAGTGCAAGTAACTTGGCTGGTCTCCAAGTCGGGATATGCTTTACTCTGATCGCGTTTCTTTTTAAAAGACTTCTATATGATATTAGCTATGTGAACAACAACTTCTGTCAAATATTTGCCAATGCAATGGTTTACTCTCCCCGCTACGTATGTTATTGCTTAAGTCTGTCGTGGAAGTTATGTCCTAATAATTCTTGGTTATCTATACATATAGTTTAGCTTCTACACGTATGAACTAGCTCTCAACTATTATATTTCTTGAAATTCTTAATTAATGTAATGTTTTTCTACACTAATGCATTGATAATCATATATTCATGAAGTGCTTAAGCACCCAATTTGAGTCCTGCAAGAATTCGGTGTTCATTTTGTGGAAGACATTTTCTTTTGGTTAATCCCAAGTTCATTTTCCAATTTGCATGAAAACTGACTAGAAATCTAAGAAATTTATATTCTATGCTTCAATTCAATCATTCAGATGCTCTTTAGTCACCACGATTTATGATTTTGATATTTTTGACAAAACTTTGTTTATATGATTTGAAACCCAACGTGACATAGGCAGGTGTAATGGGAACATCACACAAGGTTTACAAACTGAGAGCATATCCAAATTTTATTTCAAAGACCAACAAAACTCAACTGACAGAGTTGATAATAAATTGAAGAAAAGAGAGGTTTAGGTAGAGGTGTGTACCAAAGCCAACACGCTCCATGAATTGGTGGTTTTTTTTTTTTTTTTTGGGTCAAGGTAATTCATTCCATAAAGATGAAAGGGATTACACAGTCAAAAAAGCAAAAATAAAAATCAGCCCAACACTGATAGGTACAAGGCCTCAGCCCAACAAAAATAAAAAAAAGCAAGATAAAAGAAAACCCTAAAACAAACATCTAGCCCGATACAAACACAAAGGAAGAATCCTAAATCTAGGAAGCTACAGCCGCCACTTTACCCTTGCCACGCCGCCGTCGCAAATTCACAACCGCCGGAGATGGGTAACCAGTAACCAGACAAACCATTGCTTAGAATGGAGAATGGTGGTGGACAAACCACCCATGCAAATAGCGCTGCCATAATCCTAGAAGCTAGTGCAAAGAGCACTTTTGAAGCATCCTCATCCATGGAGCCGAGGATCAGTGGCTGGTGGTTGAGATCTCGGGTTGGGACACACCCGGAGGGAATGTGTGGAGGAAACCATAACGGAGAAGGGGCAAAGGATGTAGAGGTGAGAAGTGTAGATTGAAGAACAACATTTATGGGTGAGGAAGAAAGAGGAGAGTGGAAGTACAGATATGGGTTTTCCAAATTTGGGCATAATTTAGGGACATTTAAGGTGAAGGTGAAGAGAAAAAAGTAGAGAAAGTCAAACCTAGGGAAAAGGGAAGAGGAGAACTTGGGGGAGATGTAATAGATAGATAGGGGTGTTTGGAGACACAAGGAGTCAAAGATGAGGGAGATCAGAGGGATGGGAAGAGTTGGACAGGAGATTCAGAAAGATAAGAAGCAAAAACAAGCAAACAAAAAAGTAACATAAACTCTCAGAGTAAAGGAAGAACTCTCACAGAGGAGAGACAAGACTCTCACAAAGGAGGGAGGGAGGGAGGGAGAGAGAGAGAGAGAGAGAGAGAGAGGAAATAGGAGAAGGAAGAAGTGGGAAGGAGGAGAGGAGAGGGAAGGAGGAACTAAGGCCTCCTCCCCCAAAGCTGCACTGCAAGTGTTTTCAAAAGAAGGGCTAGGGTTAGAGAGAAAAAGTCACACTCAAAATCAAGAGATGAATGGTCCATTAACTGGTGCTTGGGCGACGACTTAGTCATTATCAAAGCACAACAAATATGGTATGCTTTAAAACTCCACAAACTATCCCGGTTTATATCAATTGTTTAACAATATCACTGGATTCTTTGTCAATCTCCAACAAAATTTCACCTAAGGCCAACAGTACCTTGAGGCAAAATCAAATCCATGCAGATCCTAACATCACCCCGAGGTTACCAATTATTTGGGGGCGATCAATTGGGTTCATTCCAATCCCTACATCTCCTCGGGAGTTACTTATCCATTACGGACAATCAATTGGATCCATGTTGATTCCAACATCACCCCGAGGTTACCAATCCTCTGGATGATCAATTGGGTCCATGCTGATCCCTATATCACCTCGGGAGTTACCAATTCCTTGGGACTAATGAATTGGATCCATGCCGATCCCAACATCACCCCGAGGTTACTAATCCTCTGGGATGATCAATTGGATCCATGCCAATCTTAACATCACCTTGGGGGTTACCAATCTCCTGGGGCAATCAATTGGATCCATGTCAATCCCAACATCACCCCGAGGTTACCAATTCTTTGGGGCGACCAATTGGGTCCATGTCTATCCCTACATCAACCTAAGGTTATCAATCTTCTGGGGCCCATCAATTAGATCCATGTCGATCCTTACATCATCCCGAGGTTATCAATCCTCTAGGGCCCGTCAATTCGGATCCTTAGTCAATCTCAATCAATTGGATCCTCTACTGATCCCAACTAAAATTCACCAAATTTGACAATACATTATCATAGGGGTGGGCATAAAACCCGATAAACCGATCAAACCGAACGAACCAACCCAAACCAAACAGAAAAAGTGAGTTTTTTGACTGAACCAAAAAAGTTAACCATGGACCTGAACCGAACTGAAGGTCCAAGGTTCGCTCTCCAGTCTACTTTTTTCAAAACCGGTGAACCTGAACCGAACCGATCAATATATATATACATTACACGTGGCATCGTTTGATTGGCCAAAAAATAGTTTCATGTGGAATTGCTTGCAACGTATCCCTCATATTTTTTTTTCTTTTCTGGAACCCTCACCTCACCTCTCGCACACGACTCTTTCTTTCACTCAGTCTATTTCTCTTCTCTTTTATTTTCGTTTTTCTTCTCTTTTTCACCTAAGGGCTGTGGTGACGCCTCTCTCTCCCAACCTCACCTCAGACCTTCAATTGACCTCAGAAATTTCGGTGACAGCATCTGTGTCGCTCCTTCATCGATAAGTAAAATACGCATGCCTTTTGCATACCGTTCGACTCCCACTTGTAATACATCACCATTAACATGAGAACCCAACTCATGCACATCACGATTCTTGAGATCAATAAAATCGCAACCACAGTATCTGCAACAACAATCCTATCAACACAAATAATCATTAGAAAACAAAAATATATGTCGTATTCAACAAAATAAATATTAGGCTTATTTATGGATATGCCTCCTGTGCTTTCAAAATAGTCTTAGATCACCACATATTCTTCGAAATGTCTCAATATACCACCTACACTTTCAATAAGTGTATCACATTAGCTATTCCGTCAGATTTTATAGAAGTTCTATTAGTTGATGTGGCCCCCACTTCTTTTCAATCTCTTAACAAGGGAGAGGAAGGGTTTGTCATGTTGAGAAAGAGAGGGTATTTGGGAGAAAATGGGGAATTTGGGAGAAGAAGCTTAGGGTTTAGGAATCTCTAAGGTGGAGTTCAGATTTGAGAGAGAATTTGGAGGTTCAGATTTGGGAGAAAATGAAGGATTTGGGAGAACGATTTGGGAGAAAAGAGGGAAAGGGATTTCAGATTTGGAGGTTCAGTTGCTTCTTCTCCAGATTCTCTCCCAAATCTGAACTCCACCTTAGAGATTTCTAAACCCTAAGCTTCTTCTCCCAAATTACCCATTTTCTCCCAAATACCCAATTTTCTTAACCTGACTAACCATTCATCTCCCTTGTTAAGAGATTGAAAAGAAGTGGGAGCCACATCAACTAACGGAACTTCTCTCAATTTTGATGGAATAGCTAACATGAGACACTTATTGAAAGTGCAGGTGGTATATTAAGACATTTCAAAGAACATGTGATAATCTGAGACTACTTTAAAAGTACAGGAGGCATATCCATAAATAAACGTAAATATTATGAACCATAACAGTCTCATGAGAGTCAAAGCGCCAGCCACAATTGCAAACACACCTGACACTATACAAGTCAGGAACCATCCTGTAATGGGGTTTAGAAACAAATAGAAGCTAGATCAGAGACTTACACAATAAATGATTAGAAATATAAACCCTTAGTCCTTATAAATTGGAAAAACTTATTAAATTGGAAGAATCTGGAATTCTATGATGTTCTTGAAATTCTAGAACATAGAATTGGAAGAACTTCTTATAAAATTGGAAGAACATCATAGAATTTCAAGAAAAATAAACCCAAAAAAGAAAATAGAACAACCAAAATTACTAAGGAAAAGAATGTAGATGAAGAAAAAAAATCATATGGATAAATGTTCCTAAGAACCAGAGAGAAAAACAGAGTTCCCAAGAACCAGATAGAAAACAGAGTTTCCAAGAACTAGAGAGAATGCAGAGTTCGCAAGACTCAAATACTGGGTTTGCAAATCTAATGAATAATGATAATTCAAATTAATAAAAATAATATTATTATAAACACAAAAATCCAACAACAAATGAGACAAGAACACGTGTACAAAATAATATTCGTATTCATTTATCAAGTGTGTAGGTTACAATCTCTGTGGGTATTCTTTTACAAAAATAAAAGAATTTCTTCTACAAAAATAGAAGAATTTCTTCTAATTTGATCTCCATGAGTGTGTGTGGTTCAAGGGTGCCAAGCACTTGATCTTGAATCAGAATTTGAGACTTCGTCAAGGGCCATTACAACTTGATCTCGAACACGTCATGACCACGAGTCATGTCACATGGTGGATAGTCTTCGACTTTGGCGGTGAAGGAATGGCAAGTGTTTGTTATGCTTGGTGATTCTCCACAAGCTTGATGAAGAACTTAGGAGTCTAGGTGTTGCTTTGGGCAGAAAGCTTTCTGGTTTTCCAAAGTGGTGTGCCACTTTTTCTCCAGGTCATTTCTTCTGAATGGGAGCACATCATGACCACGAATAGTGTCACATGGTTGAGGAGAACTTCTTTTGTTTACACATCTTTTTGATCGAGTAGTTCTTGGCAAAGATGCATTCTTCTTATGTAACTTCTTCCGAGTGACCAATGTCCATCCTTCATTATCATCATCGGAAGAATCGACACTACTTTGACTTAACACCCCAACACACTCATATGGCTTGCGTTGATGGGTTTCAAGAATGCCCCCAATGGTTACAGTGAGAGTGAAGGTGCCAAAGCAGATAAGACAAACAAGATCATAGAATGGTTTGACTCTGCCACCTTATCAAGATCTAGTTCGATTCTTCCTTGTTGTGCTAGCTTCATGATGAGATCTTTCAACCCAAAGCACTTTTCCGTCGAGTGACTGATGGTGCGATGGTACATGCAGTTTTTTGGGTGGTTAATATGATTTGTCTCTTTAGGGCGTTTACACTCAGGTAACTCAATCACCTTCTTTTGGAGTAAGTCTTCCAACATGCCTGTTGTGTCGGATTCACTGCACCAAAATGGATTCAGTTGCATCCTCAACTTGTGATACTCGCAAGTGCACGAGCCGTTCGGTAGTATAGCATATGTAAGTGCGAGGTCGATCCCACGAGGATTGGTGATTGAATGATCCAATTCATTTCCCCTACACAAAACAGAAATGAAAAAGAAAATAAATAAAATAAGAAAAAAAGGAAATAACTCAAGCAAATAAGTTCCCAAGTTCAATTAGATTAACGGATTGATTCTAGCTAAAGTATGATTAAGCCATGGTGTTTGGTCAAAACCTTGTGTTCCTAATTCCCTAATTTGATCATTTGTTGTCTAACCTAAAATTAAGCATTAGGAACCCATTAAGCATAGAAGAACAATTTAAACAACCAAGCATGTATCTAATCCCTGTTGTCGAATGTCCATACATACTCTTCCTATTCATAGTTCAATTCGAATTAAAGCATGGTGTATACTCTTAATTCAAACCAAGATAGCTAACATGCAAACCTAAATGGTGATCAATCATTCAAACTAGTATATTAACTTATAAGCATAATGAATAAGAACAAAAACCATAATTGAAACTTGGAAACTAATTAAACTTGAATACTTAAGAAAGAATGTACATTACAAATAAAATTAAAGTAGAACTTGCAAACTTGAAGGAAAATTTACTAAAATCATTTTATTACAACAATTGACAACTTGAAAGGAAACTAAGAGAATTTGAGGGAGAGAAGGGAAGGGAGCTCTAGAGAAGTGTTGAGAGCTCCCCCCCTTGGGGTGTGTTTTGAAGCTTGAAGGCTTCTCTATTTATAGGGCTAAGAGGGAGGAACATCATGATGAATTCCCACACCATCCTTCATCATTTAATACAACCCATAACTCCCACTTCATCTTGTCTAGGTTAGTGTGGTTGGAATCAACTCCATCCCATACTTCATTTGCTGCACCTCCAGCTTTCTTCACATGGGTTCAAAGGTGTTGTGGCTGCCTTTTGCTGCCAACCCATGTGGTTGCCTTTTACTTGCTGAAAAACGATTCTTCTGAACCAGACTTGGTGTAGGAAGGCCACAGGTTTCAAAACGTATCCAATGAGGTTGAAATTTGGATATGTTATACTAGACACCCATTGGAACAACTTCTATGAAGAAAGTATTCCCATCGGAGCAGTAGAAGTGTATGTTTTGGCCACTACAAGTTGACTGCCGAAACAGGGACTGGAATTGACTTCATTTCATTTCATTTCTTTCTTTTGCTTCACATGCATGCACATGCTTTATCTTTCAATTAAAACCTGATCTCCAGCTCCAAAGTGATCTTCCAATTCAATTCCCATGTTCAAAGGCTGAAGCAAAGTGCCTCTCATCATTCCTCCTTCTTCTCTCTTTCCTTTCCACCATGGCACTTTAACCTTTGTCTCTTCCTTGTCCCCTTTGCCATGATGTATTTTTGTCTTCACAAATATGCTCTTGCTTTCTCTTTAATAGCTGGAATGCCTCCCCACTTCACTCATTATGTTGAGTACAAAGTCAATTATAGCTAGGGAGAGGCACATGGCTAAAAGGAGGCACATGGCAAAAAGCTGGCAGCTGGAAATCCTCTTGAGCAAGGTTGAGTGTTGGACGGGCTAAGCACTCCACAAATGTCCAATTGGGCTGAAATTTGGATATGTTGTAGTAGACACCCATTGGAACAAGTTTCATGAAGATCTTCACCTCATCCAAGCCCCATAGCATGCTGATCCAAGTCCAAGAAGTTGACCTACGAAATTGGGCTGGAAATGGGTTGTAGCCAAAATATGTTTGTCTTTAAGCTCATATTCCTCTTATGCCAATCAGCTCTTAACATGCATGGATTGCATCAAATGTGATCTCTTGCTTCCTTAACCTACAAAACACACAAACAGAGGTAAGTGACTCAAAATAAAGAGAAACTAAGCAAAATCACTAAGTAAAGAAGGCATGCAAGTTTATTAAATTATGGACTTATCAAAACAGAAAATGGATTAAAATCACAAGTTTAATTCAATAACATAACCAAATCATAAGCTAGAAGGGTACAAAATGATATACAATTATGAACCGATCAAATACCCCCAAACCTAGATTTTGCTAGTCCTCGAGCAAAACAAAAGGAAAACAGAGATAAAAACAAAACAAGAAGTTAACTAGACCACTTTCGTAGGTAACTCGATTGCATTGAGCGCATGCAACAAGCCTTTAAACCTCTAGGCATCCCTAGTAGGAGGAGTTGTGTCTCCTGAGGATTTAACAGAAACGATACCCACAAACGTTTTACTAACTCCAAGGCATGCAAGTTTATTAAATTATGGACTTATCAAAACAGAAAATGGATTAAAAGCACAAGTTTAATTCAATAACATAACCAAATCATAAGCTAGAAGGGTACAAAATGATATACAATTATGAACCGATCAATGCCTTTCAGAGTCCGGAAAAGGATACTTATTCTCTTTCATCTCTTTTAGGGTGTGTCGTCGTGTTTCATGATCTTGAGTTGACTTGGCCTTCTCCCATCTTTCTTGCCTTGAGTGGAAACCTTCATTAGAGCGGCACTGATTGTCATTGACTCTAAGATGAGTGTCTTTAAAGAGTTTTCCCTATTTCTCGATAACTTTTCATTTCGATGATCGCTCACCATTTCCTTTTTTCCATCTTGACTATCGATACTTAGCTCTATATCATGCGCATGAGTGGTCAATTCTTCAAAACTACGAGGTTTGATCCCTTGAAGAATGTACAACAAACCTTAAATGCACATCTCTATTGCCAATAAGTTTGAGACTCGATCTTTGGAGTCTAGGCTTAATGAACTCCAACGATTGATGTATTCAACAACAAGTTCGTCTTTTCATTGCTTTATGCTAGTGAGCTCTAGCATGCTAACTGAGTGACGAGTACTATAGAAGCGGTTGAGGAATTCTCTCCCATTTATTCCTAGCTATCAATTTACTCAGGCTCCAAGTCGGTGTACCAATTAAATGCAGTGCCTAGAAGTGAGTGGACAAATTACTTTACGAGGTAATCGTCATTAGTGTCAGCAATGTTGCACGTCTTGATGAAGTGGGTAACATGTTGTTTAGGGTTATCTTTTCCATTAAACTGCATAAACTTTGGAGATTGATAACTCGTTGGTATTCGAAGGTTGTCTAACCTTTTGGTGTAGTGCTTGGAATAGATAAATGTATCTTGAGAAAGACCATCATATCAAGCTCTAATGGTGTTGGTGATCATGTCTTGGAGTTGTTGGATGGATAATGATGGCACTGAAATGGAGTCAGGCTTGGACGGCTTCTTATGGTCAGAGGTGAACTCTTGACGTACCTCATTCTCTCGGATGAGACAAGCTTTTATTTGACTATTCACCATGCTTTGCTTCTAACTTGCTCACGAGTAATGCAATCTAAATGTCCTTCTCTTCGATGGTCTTCGTTAGCTTCTCGATTGCTTGCACCATGTGAGCTAGTTGTTCATCAGCTGAGGTAACTCCTACCTTCATAACCTGCGTGGTCATTGAACAAGAATAGTTAGATGACTCCAAGTGCGCTTCTGAAGCCTCTATCTTTAGGTCGATGGACTTTGGTATAGAGTATGACCTCTTCTGTAAGTCGAGGCCTCCTTTTAGTCTTGATGACCAGCTATCCTTCCTTTGAAAGATGTCCTTCTTTGCCCCTATTGAGGCAAGGGTGATGACCGGCTTATGTTTCTCAAGGACTCCCTTCGACTCGGACGAGCGTGAAGTGGAAGCAGTGCATCGAGTTGAAATGTAGGCATTCGTCTTGCTTCAAGCAACAATATCGACAGAGTCTCTACTTGTAGTAGAGGTACTAATGCTCCTGCCTCTCCTCTGGCAAGAACAACATGAACCTTCTTGGAAGCCATCGCCTTTACAGGATTTATTGGGTTTGGAACTGGAGAAATAGATGAAAGGCAGAGAGGTCCCACTAAGTGTGCCAAATTTGGTGGTGAAGGAATTGGCACGTGTTTGTTATGCTTGGTGATTCTCCACGAGCTTGATGAAGAACTTGAGAGTCTAGGTGTTGCTTTGGGCAGAAAGCTTTCTATTTTTCCAAAGTGTGTGTGCCTTTTTTTCTCCATGTCCTTTCTTCTGAACGGGAGTCTAGTCTTTATAGGCAAGGAATTGGGTCTTAGTTTGGAATTCCCAATCTAAATCCCTTAATTTGTGGGATTGGTTTCTTATTTGATTTAATTTGAGCTAATTGATTTAATTTAACTCGTAATTAAGTCAAAATCCTTCATGTAAGAAAAGTTAACTCAGAATGTATGAGATGACCAGTTAAGGATAATTTATTCCTTTTTGGCATATGATTTGATTTGATTGATGAAGCTCTTATATGCTAACATGTGTCATCTCTAGTGCTTGTCTTTGTCTTTGTGAGTCATGTGCCACGTGTATTTGTGTGGGACTCACGACTTTTCCAGTTATCTTTGACAAGTCTTATTTTGAATTTTGACTATTGAATGTAAATTAGTGAATTTTTATTTCACTAAAATTTCCATGTCTACAAATATATACAATTTTAAACACAATATTATAAATTTTTTGAAATCAGCCAACAAAAGTTTCTATTTTGACCCCAGTTATTGTTTTTAAGATTACAAAATGATCCATACCGTGTCTTACTTTGACCCCGTGGTGGCCTCCCCCTCCTTAAACGTGCAACAACCACCACCGTCAGATCCACCAGCAAATCTGTCATCATATGTTGCCTGCCCTCTTAAACATGCAACAATCACCCTCTCGATTATGTTTACCAAACCCTCTACTATGTTCATTCATATCTCTTGGCATTTACATGCCTTATGTTTAGGGATTTTATGGATACGATTCGTAAGAAACAATTCCCAATAACACACGACAAGATCATTTAGGAAATTCATATCTTACCCCAAAAAAACATACAAAACACTAAAACAGAAACACCATTTAAAGAGAGAAACTATTTTATGTACATAATTATTTGGATTAAATGCATAATAGGGTGATGATGATTGTGATATTTAAAGGGAGTTTATATTTTAAGTGAGTTTTTCTATATTTTATTATCGTACGTTTGGCATTTTGTAATATTGTGGATTATTATTTCTTGACAAAATATACATATGTAGGCCAAGGTGTTTTTTTTTTCATTAAAGAAATATAATTTAAAATATTACCTTGTAAAAACAAAAATTTAAAACAGATCCACACATTTCCAATTCAATCCGTTTTTGAAAAAAGAAAAATGATGTGTCGGTTGGCCACATGCATGCATCTCTCTTTGACCCATATCTGGTTGTCAGTGTATGAGGGACGGACCCACAGTGGGGTCAATGGGGTCAAACGACCCTACGAACTCCATGAAGTTAAGGTAGAAGGTCTCCTTTAATGGCTGTGTGACCCCATGAATCATATGGATGAAGAAGAAGAAGTTCACTGGTCTAAGGAAGAAGAAGAAGTTCGCTGGTCTAGGAAGAAGAAGAGTCCAAGCGTTCTGTTTTTTTTTAACACGCTGGCCAAAACGGCGTCGTTTTGGCACAGCCCCAGCGAATTTTTTTTTAAAAGTCCTGGCCAAAACGACGTCGTTTTGGTCCAGGTCTTTTAAAAAAAATTAGAACAGATTGCAAATACCCTCTCGACTTCAGCCTCTCCAAAACACCCATTCCTAAACCCTCAAACCTAAATCCCCAATCTCCACCCCCCAAACCTTTAACCCTCTCCAAAAAATTTGAACTTTTACACTATGACCCTACGAGCTAAGAATCCTGGGTCCGTCCCTGAGTGTATGAGACAGATGTATTGAACTGAAACTCACACGTTGCACTTTATAATTATCACTTCTCTTTTCCCGGCCCCAAAAGAAAAAGCGAAAGCAAAGAGACAGTGAGATTGATGATGATATGAGAGCTTAAGAGAAAAAAAAAAATTAGACATGAACATTATTTTGTTTTGTTGATGAAAAAACATTGAAGGGGAAGGGGTTATAATGTGCTTCCCCTGTTTTTTTTTTTTTTAGTTAATGAAAAAATATTGTGATTTTTTTTCTTCAGTCGGTAGCGAGGGGGAGGGGGGATTGCAACAAACTATTAAATGCACTCCCACCCATTTAAGGGGAGGAAATTGTTATTACTATTCACATGAATAATGTCAGCCCTTGCAAAAGGTTTGTGGTGTTTCCACCCATTGTCATAGCAACTACTATTCACATGAGATATGAGAAGATGAATTTGTATAGAATTTTGGTGTGAGAAGTGAAAAATATGACTTAAGTGTTTATTTTTTAAAAAAAATCTGAAATTTTTAGTTTTTTTTAAGATATTTTTTTTTTGGTTGTTGACGTCATCGCTAACGTTAGAAAAACCCATGCTAGAGCAAGGGCTGGTTTTTCTTGAGAGCCAACCCAAACTTGTGGAACCCACTAACAGCCCTGCCAACATTTGTCCAGTGAAAGCCCTTTTTGGGCCTAAGCACCCCCTTGCTAGGGCAAAGGGTAGAGCAGGTGAAACTGCTTTTAGAGTAACTCCACCCATTTGCCCTTTGCCATGGCAATGGGGGGATAGGGGAGCCACTATTCACAGTGTCGCCCTTTGCAAAAAGCAATGTGTGTTTCCATCCGTTGTCATGACAACCATTATTCACATAAGATATGAGGAGATGAATTTGTATAGAATTTTTATGTGGGAAGTAAAAATATGACCAAGTATTTATTTAAAAAAAATTTTGAAATTTTTAGTATTTTTTAAAATATTTTTGGTTTGCTGACATCATCACTGACGCCAGCAAACCCTGGCTAGCACTAGGGCTGATTTTGCCTGAGGGCCAGCCCAGGACTTGTGGAGCCCACACTCCGCCCAGGCAAACAAAGCCCGCTGGAACACCTTTTTCTTCTTGAACCCCCCCTAGCTCTAGGCATGGGCTCACCGCTGCACTTGCTCTTAGAGGACAACCACCTTACCATCATGGTAAGGACCCATTGGCGGATAAGTTGATATGTTTTATCTTTCTTTTTTTTCCGGACCAGTTTCTTTTTTTTTTCAAAGTTACAAAAAGGAAGAGTAAAAAGAAAAAGTATTGTAGCACTAGCATTGGAGTTTCTCATGTGTGTTCGCTCGAAAATGATTCAAATTTTTATTATGTGGGTTGAACTGACTAATTTCTCATGTGGGTTTCAAGTTCTGTAATGGGTCATATAGGAAATTGTCACTTTATTGGGAACTTACAATTTCCAATAAATGGAGTGTAAGTGAAAAAAAAAGTAGGAAAGTTACCTCTCTTTTTTAAATAATGGTGAACCATAAGAAGATTGAGTTGATGTTTTCATATTAGTAGTCAATGGTTAGAACTAGGCTATAAAAAAAATTCTTGACTTTTTCTATAATATAATATATGATGCTTTAAATTGTCAAAAAAAAAATTCGGTAGGGGGCCTAAAGACGTAAAAGAACACAGAGAAGAGTGAAGAAGTAGAGAGAGAGAGAGAGTGAAAAAAAAACAGAAGTGAAAGAAAAGGTAATAAAAACACAACCAGACAATACAAAATTGAATTGTGGAAATTGTTTTTTAACACCAACCAGACAATACAAAAGGCACTTAGGTGGCCTCCAAACTAAAATATAATGAATAAAAACAATTTATATTAAAATATCTCTTTGTGGAACAAAATACAATAAATGGTGGGGCTGAGCTACATAGCGTATAAAATTTGCGAAATGGTGGGCTCGTATATCTGAGCCTTCTGGGTGCTTTTAACTCTCATCGTGCTTGTATTTTGGAGCTGTCTCCCTTCTTCTTTGTATTGCCATTTGACCTTTTCTTCCCAATAGGCCCCTGCCTAAACCCTAAACCCTCTCCTTAGGAGAAACATTTGTCTTTAACGAAAATAGTACCTGTTTCGTTTATTCTCTTCAATCACACTATATGCATATGTGATAACTTTCTTACTTGACATAAAGTGAGTTTTTCTACCTTGTGAGGGTTTAATATGAAGTTTTCAGAACAACCCAAAAAAAAAAAAAAACAGAGAGAACATGAAAAATATAAATGTGGAAGAGGAAACTTGTAATTCAAGATCCTTGTATATATTTTACTGATTTTGATCAGAGTGCATGCAAATGATGTCATAGCTCCATAAATTCTTCTTGGTTCTATCTTACCCTATAAATTTTGTATCTATATAGTATACATACCTGTACAATTAAACAAAAAGACCCAACTGATTTTCTTGACTTTTTCTATTTTCTAGTCTTCCCTTTTAAATTTTTAATTCTTTACCATCAACAGAGAATTAATCTAGAATTACAAAGTTTGAGGAGCACAAAGAATTTTCACCATCAACTAAGGAAAAGTCTCATAATTATCAGAGGACTTTTCTGGTGGAGCACACAACTATAAATAAAATAAAATAAAACTCAAAAGAGGCACTGAAGCTCTAGACTTGAAGCTCTAGACTTCTAGAACTCCAAGTCCTTCACTTCAGTTCAACCGAATTAAAGCAGACAAGGGGTTCTCTCTGTCTTCAAGTAGGAAGAATTAAGGAGCTGCCTGCCCAACATTTATTTTTAGTTCAATGTTGCGTGGGTCTCGCTTGGTCAGGCCTTTTCAGTTCCAAGGGACAAGTTCAGATTGGCTGCCATCTTCTTTCAGGAAGGGCCCTGCAATTGCTGCTGCCACTAACACCATCCTCTTCTTGGGTCTCTTCATAATTTCTGCTGCCATTTTGTGTTCTTATTGGATCCAAATTGTAAGTTTCAGTCAACTTTTAGCATGTAGTTTTGAGACTTTTGGGTCATTTTCTGAATGTTTAAATTTAGTTTCCCTGAAATTTTTGTTTCATGTTTTGTGTGTCATGCAGTCCAATTTTCAGATTGATAATTCTGCAAACGAAACCGTATTAATCTCCAACAAGTATCAGGAACCTTTTAAGGTGATTGAATTCCCACTCAACTGTTCTATTCGCAGCAATATTAATCAGACACAAACCTGCCCAACAAGCTACCCTACAACCTTTGGCAACCTTGATGATCTTGACACTTCAACAAACCCGGTATGCCCGGATTATTTTCGGTTCATCCACCAGGACCTAATGCCATGGAAAGCCACAGGGATCACAAGGGACATGGTGGAGAGAGCAAAGGAAACAGCACATTTTAGGCTAGTGATTGTGAATGGCAAGGCCTATGTTGAAAAGTTCAAGAAGTCCATACAGACAAGGGATGTGTTTACTATATGGGGCATTTTGCAGCTTCTTAGGAGGTACCCTGGGAGACTGCCTGACTTGGAGCTCATGTTTGACTGTGATGACAAGCCGGTCATCCAATCAAGCGACTACCGGGGACTGAACTCAACTCAGGTGCCGCCACTGTTCCGGTATTGTGGTGACAGATGGACAAAGGACGTTGTGTTCCCTGATTGGTCCTTCTGGGGTTGGTAAGTTTGAATTTTAGGCAAGGCTTAAAATTTCTCTGTCTTCTTGTTCTGGCATGAAAATGATAGGGCACCGACCTCTCTAATGTCCATTCATGTTGGAACGTTTCAAAAGTTATACTTGGTGATTTCCTTTTACTTTAAAGAAAAATAATACTTAATCAACTTAACTATACTCAATGAGATATGTTTGAGAATTGAGAAATTTCTCAGGGGACAATCTGTCATGTCACGTGTCAATCTTGACAATCAAGTATAGGTGGTCCAAATTCATAGCCTCGCAACGTAATATGCTAGATATCTGACAAGAGAATGTTACCGTTTTTAATCATGCTCGCTTATTACTCATAAGCTACATGCATTTTTGAAGGGCTGAGATTAACATAAAACCATGGGAAGGTTTGTTGAAAGATCTCAAGAAAGGCAATGACAGGAGCAAATGGATGGAAAGAGAACCTTATGCATACTGGAAAGGAAACCCCTTTGTCGCTGAAAGCAGGCAAGACCTCCTCAAATGCAATGTCTCAGACTCACAGGATTGGAATGCTCGCCTATTCATCCAGGTAACACATAAGCAAATTCTTCAAGCTATCCCATACTTGAAAACAAGGTGATCAAATTTTGTAAGACTCTGAAAATCGATCATTCGGGCAATTAAATCAACTAACTAGTTCGGTATAATTGCAGGATTGGATCCTTGAATCTCAGCAAGGCTTCAAGCAATCAGATGTAGCAAGCCAATGCACACACAGGTATGTCTCACAGAAGAGTAGTGTAAATAAAATAAAATCTTCTTGCTTAGTAAATTTTGATTTTCCCATTTTCCATTTTATTTTCTCATGTGATTTATATAGGTACAAGATCTATATCGAGGGATATGCATGGTCTGTCAGTGAGAAATACATTCTAGCCTGTGATTCAGTAACACTAATTGTAAAACCACAATACTATGATTTCTTCACAAGAAGTCTGCAGCCAGTTCGCCATTATTGGCCTATAAGGCATGACGACAAATGTAAATCCATTAAGTTTGCTGTAGATTGGGGCAACAACCACAAACAAAAGGTAACTCCTCTAACCCCTTTAAACTCCGAGTAAAACTATTTGTATCATACTTACGAAAGTGCGCTTGTCCGTATTAGAGATGTGGTCCATAGTGTGATCCATCTAGACCATTACCTTAAAATTCGGTGCTCCGTAGTTTATAATACTTGTGGATTAATTATTTCACAGGCACAAGCAATTGGAAAAGCAGCAAGCGACTTCATTCAGCAAGAGCTAAAGATGGACTTTGTGTATGACTACATGTTCCATCTGTTAAATGAATACGCAAAACTCTTAAGATTTGAGCCAAAAATACCCGAAGGCGCGACGCATTTGTGCTCGGAGAGTATGGCTTGCCCCGTGGCTGAGTCTGAGAAGAAGTTCATGACAGAGTCCTTGGTTAAGAGTCCATCAGTGACAAGCCCCTGCACCATGCCTCCTGCCTATAAACCCCAAGCACTTGGAAACTGGTATAGGAGGAATATCAATTTAAATAAACAAGTGCAGAAGTGGGAAGATAAGTATTGGGAAAATCTCTCTAAGCAGGATTAGCCGTACATTTTCACATGGACTAGTTACAGATTACTTTTAGCAAGTATGCAAATTTAATGTAAAGTACATAAATTAATCACAATTTGTCACCTGTTTGAAATAATAAGAAAACTCAACTACCATCACCAAAATTTATCATATTCATGAGAAGGGGTCTTGGATATAAAAGGGATCCGATGGTCAGTTATTTTTAGTTTTGGTCTCCCAAAGTTTGGATTATCAAACAAACAGTTTTAACCCAAAACAGGAAAATTCAGTAGGGGCAATGTATCCCAAAAAGCAATAACAGATTAAGGTTACAACGTGGAAGCATTGAAGTGAATTGTGGACATAATCAAGCAGAAGAAGCAAATTTTGTCCTCCAAATTCTCTCCTCCTCCACTATCTTAGCCTCCAAAATTCCAACTTCTCCACCTCTCATGCCTCCCAAAAACAAGGATCTATTTTCTCTTTTTTTGCTCCCATAGGCTCTCATTGTGCTTCTTGCCCCCACTTCCATTCTCTTAGGCCCCAATTCCCTTCTCTCTTCTTTCTCACATTTCAGAAGCCCTTTCTCATTGGAGACAAAATGGTATGCCTGCATTCTCTCTGTCTTTTTGTTACACCAATTTATTATGGTTTGTACTGATCATAGATACAATTATAAGGGTACCCTTTCATTTTTTGGGGGGGATTTAAAGAAATGATCGATTTGATATCTTCGATTTCAACCATGGCCATAATGTCGGTATTGAAGTGCATGCTTTGTGATTCTGCTTTTTTATTTTTTCATGCTAGACTTGTTTGTTGCTTCATTTTGATGCATATTCATTTATGATAACCCGTAACATGTTAGATTGACGATTTGAATCATAGTTTGAACAAATAAGAGAACATATACCCGTGTTAATTAACATCTAGTAAAATGCTTCTTTATATGATACAATTACATAACTCGCATAGAAAAAAAGATAAAAAATCCTTAGTCAGATCTTACAAGGTGATAATTTGATGAACAATATAGGTATACAAAGTAATTGACCAATTAATTAAAGGTTCTAATAATTGAGCTTTGTGATGGAATGGGACAGGCCAATGCAGCTTCTGGAATGGCTGTGCACGATGACTGCAAGCTGAAGTTCTTGGAGCTAAAAGCAAAGAGGAACTATCGATTCATTCTGTTCAAGATTGAACAACAACAAATTGTGATTGATAAGCTCGGGGAACCTAATGAGAGTTATGAGGATTTCACCTCCAGTTTTCCTGCTGATGAGTGTCGTTATGCTGTCTTTGATTTCGATTTCACTACCGAAGAGAACTGCCAGAAAAGCAAGATTTTCTTCATTGCATGGTAATTAACTTCACACAAAGAAACTACTACTCATGATCTTAGATTTGCTTTTAGAAAACATCTTGAAAATAAACTTGTACGGCTCATCATACAATAGTCAGTCTCATCGAGTCTGTATTTAAGAAGTAATTCTTCTATACAACTGGTTGTATATAATTATATAACTATCTTCTTGATCACACGACAAATTAATAGATATATAATTGTATACAACTGGTGGTATGGAAGAAAAATTAGTAATTTTTAAAAGTACGACACGACGCTCATGATGCATATTTGCTTCTTTCTTTTTCTTTGGACACTAAAAACCTATGTGTACATATGTTTTTGTGGCACGGGTTAGGTCACCGGATTCATCAAAGGTGAGGATGAAGATGGTGTATGCTAGTTCCAAGGACAGATTCAAGAGAGAATTGGATGGCATTTCATTCGAATTGCAAGCAACAGATCCAAGTGAGATGAGCTTGGACATAGTGAAAGGGCGAGTCTTCTAAGCCAAGCCACCCCTTTTGCTCTCTTCTCCAATCTTTCCATGCTTTCCCTCACTGTTTCCTTTGGGGGCCACCAAATTTTATAGCCATTATTATTACTTGGATTTTTGTTTTAAAAACTCCAAATTAGGCAAGTGAATCTGTGAATGTACTATGTACTCTTCTGTGTAACGTCAATAGCCGTATTCGAAAAACAATATGGTTTTTGGGATTAGTCAAAGGCTCTCAAAACCAAATTGGCTGCAGCCATGAGAGCATTAGTTGATGCTTGTGGATGCTGCTTTGAATAGGGTTGCTTCCATTTGTCTAGTGTTGCTCTTAGACAGATTGTTATGAGTAGAGCATGATAATCTCTGGTTTATGGCAATCTCAGTTTCTATACCCCTTGTTTTTTTCACTCGGGGTGATTCTGTGTAGTGTGTTTTATATATTGTTGTCAAAGAAATCTATATATGTTATTTTCCATTCTTCTTTGTGTTGACTGTTATACCTCTGTGCAAGAACACACACACAAACACAAGATATGGGATCTTGGAAAAGGCCCAGTAACAACCTAAACTAGCCACAATTTGACCTTGGGCCTAGTAACAAGGAGAAATGGCAAAATAAAGTTCACATTGAATGCGAGTATACTCTATTTTAAGAGATCCCAGTTATATGTATTTGCTTCACTCGTCACGTCTATGACAAACCTTGAAGAACTAGGGAATGAATGCAAAAGGACATTTTTTAATTTTATTCCTTTTTCTTATAAACAAAACATGTCACCAATCGTCACTTTTTTTTCTTTTCCAGTTTTGCATTGCAAGCATACAGAGCACAAAGCATAACCCAAGAAAAGCAAAGCAGCAATTGAAAACAAAAACAAAAACAAAAGGAGGTTTTATTACTTAGTTTTTGGAACATAATTCTTTTAATTATTTTTATTTAACAAAGCTACATAAAAATAAATAAATAAAAGCCAATATCAAATAACCAAAATGGGAAATCCCTTACATCAAACGACGTCGCTAGCGTTTGGCTTGCCTACTCCTCCCCAAGCATAACACCCAGCCTCTTTAGGGTTTATCAACCTCCCCTGTCCCCCATTTTGTTGAACACAACCATGGACGACGCAACTGCCCCAGCTCCAGCTCCAGCTCCAGCTCCAGCTCCAGCTCCAGCCCCAGCCCAAGACCAAAACCCGACCCCCAACTTGAACCCAGCTCCAATCTCAGGCTGGAGCAACATAGTGAAGAAGCAGGCAGAGCCAAAGCCCCAGACCTCGGAGTCAAACGCCACAACCCAAGTTTTGGTGGAGAGCTGCAAGTCCTCCAAGGGCATAGCTATAGCAGTGGTCGATGCCAATGCCATCATTCAAGGAGGAGAGAGCCTCAGCCACCGCGCCGACAAGTTGGTCTCCGTCCCCGAGGTCATGGACGAGGTCCGTGACCCTGTTTCCCTCCACCGGCTCGCCTTTGTTCCCTTCCAAGTCCAAACCATGGAGCCGTCTCCGGAAGCTCTCAACAAAGGTAATATATTTTTGTATGTGTATCAATAGAACTATGTTTACCTGTGAAAGCTTGAAGCTTTAGTATGCATTTTTGCTTAATTTCAAGCAATCATGGTTGAGAAGTATTGGTATGAGATGATTTTATGGATTTGTTGTTGGTTTTTTTATGAGTATGTGGTGTATGAGGCGGTTGAATGTGTGTGGGAATTGGGTTTGATGGGTTTCTGTGTATTTTTGGACAGTTATTAAGTTTGCAAGGGCTACCGGGGATTTACAGACGCTTTCGGATGTGGATCTTAAGCTCATTGCTCTGACTTATACATTGGAAGCTCAGATACATGGAACTGAAAATCTCAGGGACTGCCCTCCCCCAGTTCACACAGTCAATGTCAGGAGGTTGCCTGAGAAGGACTTGCCGGGTTGGGGCAATAATGTGCCCAATTTGGAAGAGTGGGAAGCTCTGGAAAATGCTGCGGAGGACAATGTGAACCCCAGTTCAAGAATTCTTCCGTTGAAAAATATAAGCCTGAATGTGATGGATTCCGATATTCGTTCTGTTGATGGTTCTGCAGTGGAAGTTAAAAGTGATGCTCATTCTGAAAATCAGGAGGATGGTTTGGGCATTGAAAGGAGACCTAGGAGAAATTTTCCCAAGAAGAAAGAGATAAACATTGAAGGGAAGAAGATGGTTTCAGACGGAATTGATGCATCCCAAGGACAGTTTGATGATAATGCTGGGGACTGGATGCCTGCTGTCAGTCGAAGTACTCATAGGAGGTTTTTGAGAAGAAAAGCTAGACGCGAGTCTAATGAGGCATTATCTGAAAAGGATGCTCAGCAAGATGCAGAGGAAAATGCAAGTGGCGACATACATGAGGAAGCTAGAGGCCAGGATCAATCGTTGCCTGTGGACTCTAAGGAATCATGCCCTGAAAATGGAATTTCTGAGGCGAGTGAGATGACAAAAGCGAAGAATGGTGATGAAGGCCTTTTTTCAATCCTGAAACAAACAAGGCTGGAAGAAGATGAACTAAGGGCTCTTCACGAAGGAAAGGAGCTCAATGATGTAGAGGCTAATGATCCCGAAGCAGAGGAAGCTAGTACTGATAATAATGTGAATTTGGATGTTGAAGGAGGTGAAGTTGAAATGATAAATGAGGAGCTGGATCACTTGGAGATCTCAAGTCAAACTAATGAAAGCGTTGATACATCCAATTTGAATGATGATCATAGTGAGCAGAGCTGGATGGTTAGATCCTTGTCTGAGTCCAGTGTAGCTTGTATAACTAGTGATTTTGCAATGCAGAATGTTATTCTGCAGATGGGTTTACGGTTGCTGGCACCTGGAGGAATGCAGATCCGACAGCTCCATAGGTATATATTTGATACACTTTTTCCCATTTAATTATCCTTTGCATACTATTACAAACTCTGTTTTTTTGGTCCACTTATAAGTTTAGATACCATGATGTTTATTAGAGATATCTTACATAGGATCTGGATGGAATGGTGAGAAATAGGCTGTTCCAATTGGATTTAAATTTGTTCTTCCCCTCACTACAGTGTCTAAAATTACTTGATGAAACAACTGTATCATGAGCTTCTGTGGTGTCATCTTTGATAGGTGGATTTTGAAATGCCATGCCTGCAATACTGTGACTGGTGAAATTGGGAAAATTTTCTGCCCGAAGTGTGGAAATGGTGGTACTTTGCGCAAGGTAGCAGTTACAGTTGGTGAAAATGGCATTGTTCTGGCAGCTCGTCGACCTCGGATCATATTGCGTGGCACAAGAGTGAGTATATCTATATCAGCTTTTACCAGGAATTGGTCACCATCTATGGTAGCTTAGATCTGTTGGATTATTGCAAGTAAAACATAACCTCTTTAATATGAAGGTCACTATCCATTGGTTGTTAGACATTTTGGTTGCTCCAGTGGTACTTTCCACACATATATTGCGTACTCTTCACTTGGTTATTGGACGCTAGTCTTTTAACATGAAGATAATATTTCCTTGATTATGAGTGTTTAATGGTCATTTGTATGCTACAAACATTGTTGGTAGGTACGGGGATCACACAAACATGCAATTTGTTCACAAAGTCATGACTAAATTAGGATGTGAGGACAACATATCCCATCCCAATATATGTTCTTTGGAAACATAAGATTTTGCATTCACGATTTCATCAGCCATCATACCTTAGTCCATTGCTTTGAGTGTTGGCTTCCACATGTGCATTTGTGATTTCATGTTCTACTTTTGGTATTTCACCTGAAGTTTTGTTGCTTGTGTCCACTTATGCATCTTGATGTTTGGTTGGTTGCAGTTTTCACTGCCTTTACCTCAAGGTGGAAGGGATGCCATTACTAAGAACCTCATTTTACGTGAAGATCAACTCCCACAAAAGTTTCTTCATCCAAAGACAAAGAAGAAAGCAAATAAGGAGGTCATTTTTGAAACTCTTTGGTGTTCCTGAATTGTGACTGCTTCTGATTATTATGTGTGGATTATTGCTTAGCTATCAAATATCTGATTATACTATATCTTACATCTGCAGGGGGATGACGTATTCACTACCAATGACTTCATCTTCTGCCACCATACTGATAAAAAAGCTCCCTTGCAGCCTCCCATTAGGAAGGCACTAGCTGTTTTCAGTGGAAGGAGGAATCCCAACGACAATCATTACTCGCCGAAGCATAAATAGCGGTTTTCATTAGCTTTTGATTGCAATGGATTTTTGAAACCAGTTTTGATATTTTAGCAGTTTCTTTGTTAGGATACGTTGAGTGTGGCCTAATGATTTGTGGGTAATTTATGTGGTATTTATGACTATATAGTATACGAGAGCAATTCCATGTGGTTCTTTGAGTACAATCATGCCTGTCTATTGTCAGACTATCATTTGTAAGGTCTGAAACTTGGAAGGAATGCATGAGTTTGCTGAGGGACAAAAAAGGCTTCTTGAATGCAGGAAGACAAAATTCAACACAACTCTAATCTAATAGACAAACAGAGGAGTTCCAACTGAGACAAATACCTAGTTATTAAAGAAACATAAAATCAAACATTAGCAATGTTGCCTTAAAAATAAATACATAAAATCAAGCTATGTACGAAATCACATCGTCTCTCCACATACAGATTTTAAAAAGAGTTTGAAATATATATTTTTTTTCAAATATTAATTTGACTGCATTTTCATTTATTCAGTCCTAAAGCTTTTTGTCTTTTTAAGGAGTAAGTGCATGGGGAGAAAAATGGAGTGCGAAAATCACTCAACAATAAATCCGCATCTGAAACTGAAATGCATCATCATGCACAGGAAGAGACAATTTGATAAGATAACCACAAGCAACAAAATCATGGAACATACTTGATTAGCAACTTAGTTTACTGTGACCTCAGGTATACAAAGAGATTTTGTCCTACATGAATCCTTAAGTTCCCTCCTCTCCAATTACAAACATTTACAAGGAACAAAAAGTAAGTCAAGGGCAGAGTATTACAGTCGTATATTTCTTCTTTACAGTGTGTTAATTTAACTCATTTATGATGAAAGTGCAAGCTCGGCCCAGGCCAAAGAAGATGCCTTGAGCTCAATGGACACCGATGTGTCGATTCTGCTCTCCAACATGGTGCATATTTCCTGCATGGAAGGCCGCTTCGTGGGCTCTGGATGGGTGCAAAGATTCACCACGTCACATAAAACTTTGAGGTCGTCATAACTGAAATGTTTCAGTTCAGGATCCACCACATAAGGCATCACCTCTGGCAGCTCAAGATAGTCTTTGGCCTGCAGATGAGAAAAGTCTAAGTTTGTGGGGCACAACTAGCTTAAACTACAGTTCTCAGTTTACCTTGGGAGCAAATTTGACAAACATTACACGTCCAGAAACTTACTTACCCATTCTATCAAGCACCCTTTGTCCTTGCAGTAGGGAGGCCTGCCACTGATTATTTCGAGCAAAAGTATGCCAAAAGCATAAACATTGCCTTTAACATCCAGGTGGCGTGCTTCCATAGAATTTGGAAGAACACAAATATCACCTTGGCTGCTAATAGAGCCCGAGTTCTTTTCTGACCTCGCCAGAATTGTCTTCCAACTTTCAAAATCTACCAGCTACAGTTGAAACCAAGAGTGTTAATCTTATAGCCAATGACTCTTCTTCTCAAGCACAAAGATTTATGGAATTTTCATATCTCTAAAATGATGTTTCAGCAAGTAAAAGAACAAAATGGGAGTTGAGAAATTTGCGAAGTTTTATGGCATACCTTGGGTAAAAAATCTTCTGTAAGATATACAGCACTAGAATTTAACTCGGATATGGTAAATGGTGGCTCAAGCTCTGTGTGAAAATACTTAAGTCCCAGAGCAATTCCTTTAACAATTTTCATGCGCCGTGTCCAACTTAGCTGGCATCCTTCTCCATCTGCAGCAAAATAAATTCTGGTCAGACCTCACGAGCCCTTTTATAGCAATTAAATGTGGTTAAAAGAAAGGATCTTCACTCACAATGGAGGTGCTCATACAGTGTCCCATTTGAAGCATATTCAAAAACCAGCATCCTCGTAAATGGGGTGCTCTCACTACAATAACCCAGTAATTTTGCTGCGTTCTCGTGATTTAATCTTGCCAAATCTGTCACTTCTCTCTGAAAATAGAGTTCAAGATAGCCTGTCCAATGCTCCTCCTTAATGCAAAGGGATATCACAGCAATCTCAGGCCCACCTTTCATTGTGCCTTTGTAAACCAAACTATCAGGTGAGGAGCCAATAATGTTGCTAAAGTCTTCACAGGCTACCTCAAGCTCTTGTCTGTTGAATCTGACAACATCTTTCAACGTCTCAGAATCTGTATAAAAACCGCTAACCAAATTAGCCACTGTTGTCTTTCCATAAGCAGTTAAAATTCGATTGCACTGAGGCAGATGCAATAAGTAACAAACCTATGTAGACTGCAATATGATCTTTTTCACTTGCTGATTTCTTCCAAGGAATTATGATAGAAGATTTGCTATTGCATTTCTGAAGAGCAGTGAAAACAGCAACAAGAAAGAGAGAACAGACCATGGTTCCAGTCACTATTTCCAGAGCCAACAGCCAGGCAGGTTTTGAAGTCTCCTGGTGTTTGGGGACATCTTTAGCAGGTTTGTTCTTAGGGTTAACTCCCGGATGTCCTTTAGAGGGTGGCGCACCAGCTACAAAGAACCGACAAAAGAAAAGGTCACTAACTACAACACAACAACCAGTATTATAAAAATCAACGAACATTGAGTTGAGAAACGTTCAGAGTACATATTCAGTTAAAATGTGATTAAAAACATTAAATAGCCACAAATAAGCAATTCCAGCATCATTAAATTGAAATTAGGATGCTCACTCAGAAAGGAGCATATGAACATTTGTTCACCCTTTTTGTGTTCGTTATCCATTTTAAAAGTTTCTTGCAACCACTAAGCATGTATAACCCTAGACAGTTCATTGACTTAAATCACACAATTATGTCATGCATACCACATAGTTCTACAGGACGCTGTTTGGGATCCTCTTTTTGGAGACAATTTCCTTGAAAACTTGACCTGCAAGCAATAACGTAAGTAAATGAAGGTGCACAAGTTGCATACAATCAAAGGATAACTCAGGCAATTTTCAAAACACGCATGCAACACAAATATGAGATTACATTATTACTTGACAGTTGAAACAAACATGAAAATAACACAACCCACTAACTAGAATTATAAATGGATCAGATTTAGTTACAAATACGAATAACACAATTTTGACACAACAAACTTGTTAATCTTGCAGAAAAAAATTTGGACCTTCTACATTTGATGATATGGGAATGTAATGTACGCGCAATGATTTTGGTTTAGAGATAAGAGGGGTCCTAGTTTTGAGTATTTGTCGTGTTCATATCATAAGATGTGACACTACAATTACACAGGTTAGGGTTGATTAATACTGGACATGAACACAAAATGATACAACCTAAACATCACTCCTGGTTGGGAAAGTACCTGGGAAGATACTCCAAGCACTTAGGTATGTTACCAACAAAGAAGTTGAATGAGAAATCTGCAACTTTTAACTGAGATGATCGACAAAGGCCCGTTAGGTTTGAGTTTGAGGCGTACCTGAAGCAGAAACGAACTATGAAAAACAAAATTCCAGAAATAAAATCCTGATTTTTTTCCATCTTCAACAGTATTTTTAGCTTAAAGGCATCTGTGTCAGTGTAAATACAAAGCTGCAGGAACTGTTCAAACACTTTAGCACACTTACATTCCATGGAGGTTAGAAGGTAAATTTGGATAGCTATTGGCAGGAACAGTTCCTTGAAGCTTATTCCTATCCAAATGAAGTTCCTCAAGGTATGCCAAATTGCCAAGTTCAGGAGGTAGCCTACCGGACAACCCATTTGACTGAAGATTTCTGCAATAAAAGTAGTAATTCCCACTATAAGAGAAATCCCAAACAACCCAAAATTTAAAGTATCATTCAGAAAAACGAATATTAAATTCCTAGTACATTTTCACAACACTGGTTAAGTTCCCAAGCTCTGGAGGAATTGGACCAGTGAGTTCATTCATCCCCAAATCCAAGATCCTGAGGTATTTTAACAAGCCCAGCTCTTTAGGTATTATCCCAAGCAGCTTGTTCCCATGCAAAATTCTATAAAACAGAAAGAAAAGTAATCAAGCTTCAGCCAAATTAGATTGAAGTTAAGAAAATAGAATTTCCGAATCAGTGTGGTGGGTGAAGCATACAGTTCTTGCAAGAAGCTGAGTTGACCCAAGTCTGGTACAAGAAATCCCTTTATTGATGATCCCGAAATGTTACTGCAAAAAATAAAATAAAATCCAAAACAAAATGGCAGGACATATTACAACAAAGTCTGTACCGTTCATTCTAAAACTCCCCTCAAAGGGACGTAATTGTGGAAACATTATACTATAATCTAGCACTAACATAGACAATGTCATATCTTACATCTTTAGAACATGGTCTCGAGACAGAGAACATGTAATGCCGGTCCATCCACAAGGATCCACATCCAAGGAATTCCAATTGGACAAAACTAGATGTGGGTCTTCATATATAGCTTCCTTAAACGTTGTAAGGGCCCAAACTGTGCAAAAATCCAGTTTTCACTCAGAGAAAATCTACTAAAACAACAAATGGGCAATTAAACAAATAAACATACTAAATCGTGTTCCTCTAATTTTCATATGTAGAGCTAGCTAATCTAGTGAGCCAGCAAATAACATAGTTGAACACTTCAACCAAACTATCAATACGGTTATATAGTGATTTAAGTAGCATGATCACCCTCACACTACTTCAAGACTCACTCTCTGTTGGTTAAGGAAGAAATCAAACACAATCTTGACTCCTATACAATTTTCGATCGACTGTAAAGATAGGAAACTTCTTAGCTATGGTAAAATTTTCTGTCAATTTAACAACACTAGACGCAAGATTGACAATCAAATTCTTTTGTTCCCCCACACTTGCTTAGCAGCTAAATGGAGATGTACAGAAATCAAGATCTGAGAAACAGAGTGACTGAACAGAAACACATACCTTCTTTTGATGCAAATGATTCACAAGCCACAAAAAGAACCCCAGATACCAAGCACAGAAGCTGAAACGAGGAAAATGTTCTCATTTTTCTCTCAGTTTTCTCAACACAAACAGAACCAAGAAGAACTCATCTACGCATCACCCAAAGAGAAGAAAACCCAAGCAATAGGAAAAGGAAAAAGAAACCCAATGGCCTAAAGCTTGGGACTTTATGAGAGAATAAAGCCTACACCAAGTTCAAGATCCTACTAATACTGTAAATCTCCTTCTACTCACTACAATGGGGTTGGCTTAACCAACAAAGTAGAAAAAGAAATGCTACCCAGAGATGAAAAATATGTTAAATTGTTAAAACAAATACCACTGAGTTCCAAATCCAAGATTTTGGCAACTACCCACTAAAAAGTCCAACACAAATCAGTGGCCAGTGTGGAAACTGAAGCAAAATTTGGAAGCTGAAAGACACCCCACAGACGTAGACTAAAAACTTGGATTCGAAGAGAGGTTTGGTAATGCTGCCAGTAAAAGCTTTAGCCAGAACGAAAAAGCAAAAGAAATGGATAACAAAAGCACCCAGAGAGAAAGAGAGAGAATATTTTCTTTAAAAATGGCGGTTCCAATTTTCTTTTTTCTTTTTTTTGTTCTCTGCCTTTTTTTTCGCTTTTGATTAGTGGGTTTTGGTGTCGTGGGAGTTTTTGGATCTTCGTTGTTGCCAACTGCTAAAATTTTGCGGTAACACTTGACAGTTAACAGGGGCTGCTCACTGGTAAATTCGAGTATACGATATATCGGTCCCCGAGATATCCGAACTGAACATCTCGCCTTCTGTTATATGGTGTGATGCGCGCACTGTAAGAAGGTAGGCTACATGGATCAGATCGACGCGGTTTTGGATCGGGCGGATAGGATTACGAGACCGCTCAAAGGTGGGCCCAAGTTGCTGATCCTTGTACTTTTGGTTCTTCTTTTTTTCCCTTAAATATAATTGGAATTTGGTTGTTACACTTGCTTTTTAAATTTAAATGGTCGACAACATTTTATAAAAATAATGAACACCAAAAATGGTTGACCACCCAATAATAAAAGATCAAAATAAAAATTGTTGACCCCATTGATTGGCTGGATTTGCTGTATGTGTTTCTACCTAGAGAGAGTATTTTTTTTTATTAAAATAAATAAATAAAGGAAGCAGCTAGGAAGGAGAGGAGAGTATCATTAAAAATATTTTTTTTAGAAATTAAAAAAAAATTATTTTTTTAAATGCTTTTTTAAAGTAAATATATATATAAACTGAGGGTTTAGAGAATCATTTTATGAGTTTATATGAATCCAGTTGTGAAATAAACAAATATTAGTTCTACATATTTATTTTAATGGTTGACTGGTTTCCATGAATATTTTTATTTTATTTTGTACCTATCACAAAATATTACCATTTAAAAACCTAACAGCAAATCATTGCATCTTATTCTCCTAACGCGCAATGCGACCTATTTGCATGTACCACATAAAAAAAATATATAATAAGAAAACATATATCTTTTAGTTTATATGAACATTCACCATTGTCTTCAATAAGTTTTTTTTTACTTGTTACACATTTGTTTATTATTCCACTATTTAATAATAAGCCTTTTTTCTATCAAGGAGAGTGTGTTCAACTTAATTTTTATTTTTTGGTCATGGAAAATCAAGACAGTATTTATTCAATTAAGTTATTTTTTGTTGCTAAAGTCAGCAGGAAAAAATGGGTTTTTCTCACACTCATTATCAAGATGTCATATGGATTCGAACACTAGTATGAAAATCTCGTGTCATTTTTTACTGAACTAAACCCTTGTTAGTATTTAATATGAAAATGAGAGAGTGGGGCTTGTAATAAATGGGAAAGGATAGTTTTGGATAAATGCATCGGCTGGTAAAATTACTTAATTTAGCAGAACAAGCACCTTCCGGTATTTGCGGCAGCAATCACGTGCCTTTAATCTCAGAATCCCATCACTACACACCACTTCCCCCTTAATTATTAGCACACGATACGACGTGCCTGCTCTTGTCGTTTAATAATGTCTTAATTTTTCGTGAAAATCTCGTGAGACAACATCCGTGAGTCTCTCTGTGACTTGTTTTAGCCTTTTTTTGTTTTTTTCCCAAAATTAGGAAGGGAGTGGGGAAATTCACGGACACGTAACACGGGCACAATGGAAACTTGAACCCAAGATCACTTAGAGCAAATCAAAGATTTGAGCCGATCCAACTGACACCCAATTGGTTTTAGCCTTCTTCTTTGACATGTATAGTTTTTGGTCATGGTCAGTTTCACTTTTACCTTCTCTAAATAGTAAAATCAATGCCCTAACGTTTATTTTGTTCTTCAAATTCTCTTACATGAAAAAATAATAATAATAATCAAAAGGAAAAAGTTTGGTTCTAAAACATTTTCCAAGTAATTTACTTTGTCATTTGTGCTACTTTTTTTTTCCTTTGGCCACCTCTATGATGCTTTATTATTTATTAAACCCTAATTGTAGTATTGTTTTGAGTTTAAGGTAAGCTACACTTGAGACTTACAAGCATTAGCATCCAATGGTGGAGCCACTTTAAGTCTTAAGGCCGGGGGGTCATGGGTCCTAAAGCTTTTAAAACTCCATTAAACATAGGGAAGTAAAGGAATACTTCCACATCTTAGTTAGTGGGCCCATGCCCAAGGCCCCCAAACATGAATAACTTGAAATTAGGGTTTTTAAGGTAAGTTTTGATTATCAATACATCTCTTTTATTTGTGTTTCATGTTTTGGCTCTCCCTCACTTATTCTTGGCATCAAAAGAGGAGTGAAGCTCCAAATCCAACAGCCCTTTTGTTTACTTTTTGTTTGTCAAGACAAATATTGATCATGAAATTCAAATATGTTTGTTGAGAGTAACTATAGTTATTTATTGACTCTTGTGTTTTCGATAATATTTCTTTCATTGATAGACCGTGATACGTAAATCACGTCTCTATTCAGAAAATGTGATTTTGCCGAGTGAGTTCAAGTTTAAGTTTACAATACGCTTTGGACTATAAAAATTTCAAATTGACGTCAATGTAAAATTAATTAAAACCAATCATTTGAACAATAGTAGTACTACTATTAATGTCACTACCATACGTACGGCCATTGACTCATTGTTGATTGTTTTGGTTTATATTTGTAATTTACAAATTGCATGCCTGCACCCTTCTTCCTCTTTGGACTTTAATTTTTGTTTTTCTCCTTCCTTGCGACTGTATTTTTATGCGTCTGCCGTCTCATTCATTATCAAAACACCTACAAACAAGGGCAGTCAAGTCATTTGGCAATCCTTTGAGTCCTTTTTTTCTTCTTAATCAGTTGAGAAAAAGTCATCTTTGAAATAATTAAATAAATAAAAAGAGGCCAAAGAGATTGAAAATTCTTCTGAAGTTACACAACATCCAGTTGTTCTCCATCAACCTAAAGCATGTGATCCTTCAAAATATTCAAAGGTTTTGAAATACACCAACCACCACCACCACTCGGTTTCCTTTCTCTCTCTCTCTAGATTGTGTATTTTGGGTATTAAGAATCGACAAACACCTTATTAATATTGGTGCATCTGGTAAAATTGACTAATAATGTATAAAATAAAAATAATTGCACATGATTAAAAAAAACAAGTTGCTAAATATGTGGGCCAAATATATATATATATATATATATTAATATTCCTGTTGCTTGCAGCTTATATTATTATGATTGCCTTTTATGTTTTGGCTTGATGTGAGTCATCTTTTTTTTTTGTCCAATTTGGATGTGACATAAGAACTGGACATTGTTTAAGCATCAAGGGTCCTCCTCCCATACAAAGCTTCCAAGGGATTTGAGTAATTTTAAAGGGAGAGAGAGAGGAGCCTCATGATTTTGATTTTTGAATTAAGACACTTCGCACTGATCAGAATTCAAAAGTGAACCAAAACCCTTTTCATCTTCAACGAACAGGTGTCCAAATGTTACTGAATCAAACATGATCAGGCGCTAAAAGTGAAAGAGTCAACAGAATTTTGACAAAGCCATCACATTTCATATAGAACATAGGACAAGGTGGGCCCTCCGGAGCTTGGATTTTTTTCTTCCTTCCTAAGTAGATAAAGACTCGCATGAAATAGAGGAGAAACACTTTGTTGCAACGTACTAATTTGCCATCTTTCTTCACCAATAATATTATGATATGCGTGATAACATTTTCGCAGAAAATAGCGTTAAATAGAACGGGTTTTCCTCTCTGTAATGGTTTTGCAATTAAATTGTTTTCCTCAACACCACCATACCACATCATTTCATCTCTTTCTTTCTAACTTTCTCTCCTGATTTTATCCATTTTTCTGATCTGAATTTGGACCTTTGAAGGTTAAGAACATATTTAAATGCCAAAGCTTAAGTTGATGAACTCAGCCAGCAAAATGGGACAAAAAATCTGAAAATAAAATAAAATTTTGGGACTTGTTTAAAATTATATGCAAACAAATTATTAATCCTGAAAATTTTGGAACAATAACTATTATGTATGTTAATTATATGAGTTAGTTTTTGGGTTAATGATAGGGTACGAGATTACCTGTCTTCATCAAAGTGGATATAAGAGGAAGAACGTTCAACGTTTTGGTTAAACTTTAGAAAGCAAGAAGAGCTCCTTCCTTGGGTTGGGTTGGTAGCGACCATCAGGGTAGCGTACAGAAACAGCTTGCAAGTGGTTCCACCAATATATATATATATAATATGAAAGTGACTTAATATTGACAAGATACTAATCTACCCAAAAACAAATAGAGGTGTACATTATGCAAAAGGTAGCTATTTGGACCACCTCAATTTATCATTGAGTGAACTATCTCTCCATTAGAGTTAAGAATCATAAGTTTCGTCAATGGAGTCTGAGACAAAGTGCGAACAGTGGTAATATTTATACTTGGTGCGTTAATGTGTGTGTTTCGAATAGTATTTTTATTTAGAGTAGTAGTGTTGCGCTTGGAATAGTAATGTAATTGTTTGAAGACCTAAACTGTCATTCCTAAAGAGCAATGCACTAATTGAACGATGTTAAACTGCATTCGCACCGGTTAATAATGGCGATTCCTGGCGAATTACTTGAGTGTTGGCAAAGCAATTACAATTTTTAAGCCACGACTTGTGGTCCTGTGGCCACCTAATTGATATGTTGAGTAATTGAAGAACAAATATTATGCGTATTTTAGTTCTACATGGCAATGTGACATGCGATTTTTCATCTTCTTGTACGTGGAAACAAATACATGTGTGGTGCACCAAAGCTGCTTCTGTCGCTTCGTTATTAATGTGTGAATTTAATGAAGAAAGACTGTCAAATCCACATGTCAGTGTCCCCAACTACAATTTCTTCACCCCACCCTCTGAACCAGAATTCAGAGCAGGAAGAAGACGACATCTCTCAACCATTCTTCAAACTTCAAACAGTGGGTAGACATGGATATACATACGGTTCTGGGGGGAAAGATATATTCATATTGGTTCCTGATTGGCTAAACACAGAATTTTAATCTGATGGCTCTGGCTTTTTAATAGAGAAACCACCACAATTGGCCCATGAATATGACATTGATACACCAGTAAATAAATTCTGAACCATAGGGTCACACAGAAACACGAGACTTGAACCATTATAAGTTCGAGTCTCAAGTTCAAATTTCGTGGACGGCAGTTGTTATATCCCAAAAAAAAAACATTGTACAAGACTGAAGAATGGCTTCCACACCAGGTTATTTAGCAAAAGTTTGACCTTCTAGGGTCCAATTTAACTCATTAATTTTTGGACCATTCACATCTCAGTGGTCCCAAATGCTGGTAAATAAGTCAGCTCATTTAATTGTTAGCGGTGCTCTGCTTAACCATAGTACATCAACTTGCCTATTTTGCTAAGCCATAGAGTACAGTGCATGAATGAATAGCAGACTGATCACTGAAATATCACAAATTGCTACAGAAACAATGGAACTGCTAGAATTGGATGCCTTTCGTCTCTTTCCTTTCCCAGTATTAAATGTAAGAACTGAGAAAAAAATCTAGCAAAGAAATTCTTACCACCTAGAAATTTTGTCAATAAGTCTTAAAATTTTATTTGGTTTTTATAAATCCTTTCATCCATACCATGGAAGTGAGGGAGTTTGATTTGGTGTTCGTTTTTGTTTCTCCAAATTTCATTGGGCCAAGCTCAAGCGAGCTAGGCCTTGCTTTTAGCTTCTTGACAGTAAATTCACACTTGGCCCATGAATATAACCTAAGGATTTTCTCCAAACTGTGAATATATATAACAAGCTTTTTTTTATCCTTTCAGTCCTCAACTTTATAAGGCAAAGATTGCATTCAAGTATATATACTAAGTCTCTCAAAAGTTAGCGCTATAAATTCCTATCCGAGTCTTGCCTATTTAAGGAATATAGAGGAGGTATGCGTCCTCTCGGCTGCCTTGACTAATCACAGATCAGCTCGAAAGTACCCCACATCCCCCCATCAGTTTATTATGAAGAGAATAATCAAAAGGATTGAACAGTAAGTTCTAAGCAATTTTTCTCTCCTATGCCTATGGCTAAAACAAACAATGAGTGAAATAAGTATAATAAAAGAGGACAGCTTGTAAAATGTCTCAAGGTATCAAGGGAAAGAGAGAGTTCACAGACAGACAAGAACAAAGTTACTTCATTTTCTGTAGGCATCCCATAGGATGCCTAGATCTACATTACCTCCGGAAAGTATAATTCCTATGTTGCTGCAATCCTTCCAAGCAGACTTTTTCTTGAAACTATCGGACAATACAGCGGCAAGGCCTATTGCTCCGCTAGGTTCTACTGCAACCTTCAGAATCTCATAACAGAGTTTCATGGCGTGTATTATCTCCTTGTCCTCCACGGTTATAATGCCATCAACAAGATCTCTTACTACGGGCCTGGGTGCAGTGAGAGAAAGATTGAGTTACTTAAGGCAAATTGCCAAAAACATGTAAAAGCTCATTTGATACTGAGCTAGGCAAGATAAATACCATTTAGATAAAATGAGATTTTCCTTTACCAGGTAAGATCTCCAAGAAAAGCTCGAAGACCATCTGCCACAGTGTTGGTCTCAGGCAATGTTATTATCCTCCCAGCTGCTTTGGATTGAGCTGCATCGTTGGCTCCCTCAGGCTCAGCAGCTAAAACTCGAATTGCAGGGTTGATGGACTTGGCAGCCAAAGCCAAACCTGATATCAAGCCACCTCCTACACACCCACCCACAAACACACATATATCAACGCCACAAAACAAAGCTCAGAGGTCAACAACAAAAATGTGAAGGAACAATACTGAACTAATTTTAAAAATGATGATTAAATGTAACTGAACCAACCACTTATGGGAACTATAATAGTGTCTAACTGTGGAACTTGTTGCTCCAGAAGCTCCAATGATATGGTACCCTGCCCACTGCAAGAACATTTAAACATGCCATAAAGGCCCTAACTCCATTAGGTATGCTAATGAATGGTACTGTCCTCACATTACTTTAATAGGAACTATGATATTGTAAAACAGTATCTAATGCATTCACCTACAAGGAAGAAGTTTCGTTAATGCATTTGAATTGTTTAAGTATTATGAATTAGGCTAGGTAATACTAATCAAGGAGTAGCCGAGGTGATATTATTTATCACCATAAAATTCAAGGCAGCATCTATGATTGTATTTTCAAGAAAATATGGTAACCATGACACACATATCGATCAACAGTTTACAACTCATAATACGATTTTCGGTTTGGACATTCTTTAGGTAAACACACGTGCACCCTCACTGGAAAGCAACCTTTTTATGTTGTCTTATTTTGTGTCAACACAATAGACTCTGAAGATACATACCAAGTTTCAATAATATTGATACAAAACAAGGTCATCTTTATGCAAAAGATTTCTACTCTTCCCTCATCAAGGGCCAAAATTCCAAACATATGCAGTTAAAACAAATGAAAGTTGCATGTGTACCTTATTATGCGTCTATCGTTGTAAGGATGTAGAAGAACTGCGCCAGTTTCTTGCAACACCTTGGCTGCAGTACTTTCCCTTGACTGCATTGTGGGCTCACTCCAGATAACCTGACCACCGTAACGAATGACATTCTCAACTTTGCATTTCAGAGCATTTTTTGGTATAACTATATATGCAGGGATTCCACGTAGTTTTGCAGCCAAAGACAATGCTGCAGCATGGTTACCACTGAATTTGGAGGGCAATATCAGGTGGTCATTCCACAAACTGGTCAAAGGAAATACCCACGGAAGACAAATGAGCCGAAAGCAAACCTGCTGTGTGTTACAACCCCTTTAACAGCCTGATCATCATCGAGTGAAAATACAGCATTGCAAGCGCCTCTGAATTTGAAAGCACCACTGCATTGCCACATAATAAGACGTCTTATTGGCTGAGGAAAACTAAATGAAGTCCAAACCAATCTAGGAAAGAAGTAAACACTAACCCCTTTTGAAAACATTCACATTTGAAAAACAGCTGCCTTCCTGCAAGAGCATTCAAAGATTCAGAGGACAAGACAGGAGTTTGGTGTATGAATGGCTTGATGCGTGCCTGTGCTTCCCTTATAGAGGAAATATCAGCAGCATATTTTACCTCCCTCATTTGACTCTCTGCTTCCATCTTTATACCACCAATAACAAAAACTAGATTTTTTTAACTGGGGAAGAAACAATCACACTGAACTTTTAGCAACACCTTCAACAATCTAAGAATTTAAAGAGATATTCAAAAGTTCTCATAAATCAATCAGAAAAAGTTTAAATTTTGAAGAACATGCACTGAGCTAAAATGAATCACACCCATTATTTCCTGGGTGTTAAATATTATGCTTTAAAGCCTCTTTCTCAATCTTACTTCCCACAAATCACTTCAATTTTGCTGTAGCAGTTAAGTGTTCAATGGGTTTTTGCATTTTCATCATAATCTGGAGCAGAAATAATTATATAGAATTCGATAATTCATCAAAGAAAGAAGACAGAAGAAAAGAACTTTTGAGAGTTTCAACTTTCAAGGACTTACACTGTTGAGCGAATAACCAAAACGCCAAATTTCCCAGCTGAATTTTTTTTGTTCTGCTCCGCTATTTTCCCAGTAAGCAACGCCCAACGGGCATCAAACCATCTTATAAAAGAAAAACGACAAGTAAAGTTGCGTCGTGTGGTGAGGGCAACTCAACTAGTGGAGTCGAGAAAACGACCAAAATTAGCCTACGTTTATGAGTGTGACTGATTCTAGCATGCACATATTATTTATTTTATTCGCTAAATTACTTTAGAGGATTGTCAATTATTTTAGAATATGTGGAATTCAGTATTGCCTTTTATTTCTTGTTTCTTGATTTATGTAATTTGAGTAAGATCCTAAAATGGGTGAGATTTAATTTCGTAAATGATGATATAGGGATAATTTAGGAAAAGAAATTTAACAATATGTATGACAAACATTTTGAAAATTGGAAGTCTTTTGATAATGTCAAAATTTTAACAATATGTATAATCATGATATGATAAGAAATAGAGCTAAAAAAGTAATACTAATTTACTTAATAATGCAAAATCAAAAATCGCAGTAGCTCGTAGTTAAATACATACACTAAGATCTTTAACAATAGCTTACCTGTCAAACAAAATATGGCATATATTTAGTTATGCTCGTATACGCTCATATTTTTATTCTTCTCCAATATGGAGGTATTTATATAAGTACAACCCTAAATAAAATAGAAAATAAATCTAAATTACAATAGGTAATAAATCTTAATTATAATTGGACTAGACAAATAGGTAAGTAACTAAAATCCTAACATAGTAAGGAACCAAAATCCTAACTAAGTAAGGACTCGCCAACACTTACTACTCACTAATATTACACAAATCAACAACACACAACTAGTGCCTAATGGCTTGGTGGAAAACCCGCTTCCTCAATCTTCACCTTGAATCTTACACAATTTGTTATGGTATGAGCATTCTAATACCTAGTAGAGTATTATCAAACATCTCAAGATCAATTATCACAGTTAATTAAAGTGCCATACATCAAATAAGACAAAATCAATAAATTATGCAAGAAGACAAGCTAAATAAATTATGCATATACGATAATGCCGTGAACTTACTCAATTCTAATCCAACTAATTCATACTTTATGGCAACAAGCCTGCGCATTTCATACAATGCGTTTTACCACTGTGGCTCCGAATACCTAAAATGTGAACTAGCTCCCGTTTGTTCCTTAACCCCATTTTTATTTACGAATTTCTCATCTCTCATTTTTCATTAGAGACACTGCTCCCATCACTTGGATTTCAAAGCTGAAGATGTAAAGGATGGAACTGAAGGTGAAGATGAGGAGAATCCTAGTGTGTCTTCTGGCTTTGTTAGTTGTAGATATTGTTCCATGCTAATTGATGACCATGCGTCGGAGGTAGGTATGTTCATATTGATGATGCTTGTGGAGCTGGATCCTCTAGTTAAGAAAATCGTTTACTTAGACAGTGATTTAGTTTCCAAATTTTGCATATAAGAAGGGTAGCAGTTTTGTTTGACTCTAGTTAAGAAAATTAATTTATATAATTACCTATCTTTACCCTTAAGGGCATTGCTTAAATAGGTCACCTGTTCCTATTCCGGTGTCTCTTCAGAATGGATAGCACAAATCAAGTCTCCTTTAGGTCTATCCTAAGAATCTTAAGCCACGTCAGATAAGCCATACCATCAATCAGTCTAATACCTTTGGTTCTATCCTAAGAATAACCCTAGTATTGTCCCTGAAAAAATCGCATAAAAACAAAATCAAGAGATGAAAAACAACTATGTTTTCATTAAAGAAAATATTGTAGTTACACTCACCTATGTGTATGATTCTTAATCGAGGATTTATAAATCATGAGGTGGAATCCACCAACGACGGCCATATTTGTGGTATATATTATGAGAGCTTGTGACCAGTCATAGATCATCAAACCGATAAGATTTCAAATCTAAATGAACGCCACAATAATCTTGAAAAATTCATTCCTTGCAAAAATTTAGTCGTCATCCAATTTTCCCCAAATGCACAAATGCGTTGCTCTCACTTCTTTCAAATTTGAGACTTAAGTACTATAAAACATTTATAATACAATTCCAATATTAAAATTAGAAAAGGTCAAGAGCACTGATAATTATAATACGTAAAATCTATAAGTATGGTAACGCTACTTTTCCTCAAAACGTACATTAATCACTTATCTAACTTACAAACTAACTTTCCCTCACAAATATGCAGTGGCAGGATTTCAGGATTATGTGGTTAAGAGGGCATAGTCGAAGCATTTTATGGAGCAATAATTCCCCTTATTATAGAATCGTTCCATAAATCTACAAATCATTTAATTTAATCAATCATTAATTTTTATCCAAATTATCATATGAATATGAAAATGTCAATAACCCACTCTCAATATTCAATATACGGTATACCCCCTAAACTCATATCAATCAATATTCAATATACCAAATTACCATATCAAATATCATTCAATATTTAATATATACTCAATCAATTCACATTATCAATCAAACATAAACTCAATCAATCTAAATTATCCATCAATATGATTCATATCCATAAATTTCATTACATAAAAAAAATTATCAATATCAACAATATATATTATCACTATAAATTTATTAATTTAAATTTTGCTATGTTTACTTGTAGTTGAAAAAAAAGGGCTGTTGGCGAAGAGTTGATGGAGGTTGTCGGAGGTTGGGAGGTTGGGAGAGGTTAGGATATGAGAGGGTGGGAGGGAAGGGCTGTGAAATTGGGAATGAAGGGTTTGGAGGTGTTGTGCATAGTCGGTTAGGTATGCTGTGTGTTTTTTTTTTTTTTTTTATTTTTATAAAATATAATAAAACCTAGCCCAAAACGACGTCGTTTTGAGGCCAGGTCAATTAAAAAAAAAAATTGACTGAGCCTTGGACCAAACGACGTCATTTTACAAGGCTAGTTTTAAAAAAAAAAAGGAACCGCAATGCGGGTACGTAAGGCACAGCGCAGCTGCACAGCATAGGAAGGAATGGCTTGGGACTTTCGTTGAGCACTTGATGTGCATACCAGGGGTCGTCCAACAGCTGTCCAAGGGGGCTTTCATGGAGTCCCTTGCCAACTTTCCAGCCTTCCAAGGGGTCGTTCGACCCCTCTTGTCCCAACGTGCGTCCCCCTACAAATATGTAGAGATCCTCATACACAGTACTAGATGAATCCTTCCTATGGCAAGACTCTAGAAATGTTATGTCAATAACCAGACATGGTCAAACTCAAAGTCAAATCCATGCAGATTTCATAATGAAATAAATGGGCATAGAAAATGAGATTTTCACAAATAGGCTCATTCCAACATGACATATTATACAAAAATCCTTATATAACCTATTTGGAGAGAAACCGAAACTAGCCACTTGTCATTTTCTCATTGGTTCTTAGTGTGTTAAAATTTTCTAAGAAACACTTAGAAAATAACAAGTGGCTAGTTTTAGAGTTTTCTCTCCAAATAAACTTTATATGAGTTTTCGTATAAATATGGTTTGAGTTTGGCTCATTTTGTGCTTAGGCCCTAAGTAAGCAACAAAAGGAAATCTTAAGAATACAACTATTGATCACGAATTGAATTTCCTCAAAACGTTTTTTGTTTAATTACTGTGAGAGAATTATGTTTGTGTGAATGGAATGTTTTTTTTTTTGGGCAAAAAAACAAATGACATGTTTTTTTGGCAAAAAATACAAATGACCTGTTTTTATATATATAAATATTAATGAAATTGAGGAATTCAAAGTGACAGGAAAAAAGATATGAATAATGTCTACTCGAGTTGTTGGACAACCAGCGGCATCACCGATCGACCGACACTCAGTCGCCGGTAGAGCCCGGCCTACACCATTGCCCAAAAGCTATAAAAAAATAGACGATGCCCTATCTTAAACAAGATTATTTCATGTGCGAGGGTCCCCACAAGGTCAGGTAGGCAGGGGAAAGAATCCATGCATTAATTTAGCACATTACGTTAAAAGTTGCAATTGAACTTGGTGAGTCATGATCTACTACACAAAGGCAGACCTAAAAGATGAGTAGGATTTTAGAATAATAAAACATATGCTTTGTCAATTTATCAAAGTGAAAAAGCTCAGCTCCATCATCAGCAATGATAGATGGTATGGTCGTCGACTAACATTTAACTACTTACCACTACAAACCCAAAACGAATCAAACAACATGGTTGTCAATATTTCCTCATTCGAATATCCGGATCAAATAAAAACAAAGAGATACAAAGTACACAACAGCTTCTGTGGTTATATGGTAGGGCCCTCAGTTTTATCACTTCATCTTCTCCACTTCTACGACTTCCACTACCACATGACCAAGCTTATGGCATCATGAAAAGAAAAGAAAACCCTGATGTGCCATTTGAGAGGTTTATAATAATGGAGGCAGCCTAAACGCGCCCATGTGCCTAGCATTGTAGACAGCAGTAGTCAAATCGGATATACTTTTGTGCCATTACAAACGTGCACGACTTCTTTAGGAATTAGGAAAATTAAGCACCAAACTTGGGAACTTTGGCAGTGGAGATCTGTGCAAGGAAATGCTCGGCCACAATTCGACGTTGGATTTTCCCCGTTGCAGTTTTAGGAAGAGAGTCAGTGATGAACACCTTCTTGGGTACTTTGAAAGAAGCGAGATTCTTCTTGCAAAATCGCAGCACTTCTTCCTCGTCTATGCTTGCGCCTTCTCTTGGGATTATGGCACAGTTAATCTGCAGATTACCACATATTGCATAAATAATTATAAACAATTACAACCAGAAACACAAATACAAATAATATCATATAATGTAGGCACCTACCTCTTCACCATATTTATCATCAGGAACTCCAAAGGAAACTCCTTGCGCAATTTCTGGATGTGACAAAAGCACTGCATCTACTTCAATGGGTGATATCTTCTCCCCTGAGACAATCAAACAAACACATTGTGAGCTAAACTTATCTCACGCATTTTATTAAACACTTGGGCTTCAGTTTCTGTTAATTCATTACCTCCGCGGTTAATTAGCTCCTTGATTCGACCCACGAGGCTCAAAAACCCATCAGAATCCAAAACGCCGATATCTCCAGTATGAAACCACCCGAACAAGAAAGCCGCTTTGTTGGCTTCTGGGTTGTTCTTATACCCCTTGGTCACATTGGGTCCTCTGATACACACCTCGCCGTTCACGCCCTCTGGCTGAACCAAACCCTTCTCGTCCAAAATCGCCAGCTCCTGACCCACGGGTCGCCCGACCGACCCGGGCTTGTGGGGCCCGTCTTCGGGCAACGGATTCGAACACATCAAATGGGTCGCCTCTGTCATCGCATAAGCCTCCAAGACCGGCGCGCCAAACGACTCTTCCAGCCGCTCCAATATTGACGGTGCCAACGAGGCGCTGCAGCTCCGAATGAACCGGAGCTTCGGGTATTTCGGTTCGGGTTTGCTGCCATGGCGGTCGAGGATGATCTGGTGGATGGTGGGGACCGCGGTATACCACGTGGCGTTGTACGAGAGCATGTCGGCCCAAAATGTGGAGGCGGAGAATCGACCCGCGGCTGGGAGAGTCACGGCGGCTCCGGCGACGAGTGAACTCAGTAACCCGGCGATTAACCCGTGCACGTGGAACAGAGGGAGGACGATGATGGTCGAGTCAGACTCTGTAAGTTTGTAGACCGATTTGATGTTCTTGACCGACGAGGCCAAATTGAGCTGGGTCAAGGGCACTCCCTTGGGTCGGCTTGTGGTGCCGGACGTGTGGAGGAAGAGTGCCATGTCGGACGCGTCGTTGACGAGTTGCGAGACCGAGTCGGGGCTCGACTCGGCGGCGGAAGAGAGAGTCACGTGGCTGGTGGCGCCGGCCAGGTTGGCGGTCACGTGAGGGATGTTGAGCTTGGTAGCCGCCGCTTTAGCCGCTTGAGTCGGATCCTCCGGCGTGATCAGAAGCTTCGATTCTGAGTCGGAGAGGTAGAACTCGAACTCCTCAGCCGTGTAAGCCGCGTTCAGCGGCGCCGCCGTGGCTCGGCACCGAACCACCGCCAAAAACATCACGACAAACTACAGAAACAAACACAATCTTATTTAATTTTTTTATATGAAAAACTTGTTTGGTTCCCGAGAAAGTTGAGGAAAGTGAATGGAAAAGAAACTGTTGCAATACAATACCTCGACGGTGTTGGGGAAGGTGAGCGCGACGGTGTCGTTTGGGCCAATTCCGGAGGCGATTAAGAGAGAGGCGGCGTGATCGATGAGCTCTTGCAGTCGGGCGTGGGTCAAATCGAATTTTCCAGAAACTGAAAGCGCGCGGCGGTTCGGAAATTCCGAGGCCACCTTCATCAACAAACCTGTTAGAGTTTGATTTTCCATTTTTTCAATAAGATAAAATTAAGAGAAATAAATAATATTTTGAGGTGGAAGAAGTGAGGTTTGAATTTATAGGATTGTGGAGAGGGAAGGTGGGGTGGGATGCGGTGGAGGCAGGAACCGGGAGGAGGATGAGTGGACACGTGTCGCACTGATGACGGTCAGTTTGAGTGTGCCGCACCTCGAGAGGTGCAGTTCCACGTATCTGCGCCGTGTCGTTTTGTATGACACGTCATTGAGTTGCTGGGGTGGGAGACGTATTTGGGCCCAACTATGGGAATGTTAGGAATTATATGGATCAAATCGGACATCCTCTTGCCCGTTTTTCATACTTGCAATATTCATATTGAGAATTCTTCATTTTCATTGGGGAATGAGTTCCTCGATCTATCTCATTATGATAGAAAAAATCAATATAAAACAATTTTGTTGAAAGAAAAAAGAATAAAATTAGGACAATATAATGAATATATATATTGTTTACATATTGACTAAAAATTAACTAATATATAACTAAAAATTAACTAATACATCATAATAATAGGAAATATAAAATTTAATCAACACAATCACTTCAATACCATATATATATTGAGGGATTCTTCAAATAAAAAATAATTTTATTTGAGGGACAACCTTTAGGGTTTCCTGCTAATTTTTTTTCAACGATTTGAACAATCTATTTTTTTAAGTCTAAACTCATAGATCATCTTTGCAAAAAATTAGACATCTAAAATCATTTCGACATCTAATTGTGTCCTACAAAATCAATGAATACAGTGCTTCAAAGAAAGTACTAAAATTTCAATAATTCAATTGAGTGGTCAAATGATATCGAATTCAATTGAATTTTTTTTGTAGAGATGATATTTGAATGAATATCTACAAAATAGATGTCTGAAGTAGTGAAATACAATACAAAATGGGCCCTATAAATATTTATATATTCTAAATAGGGAGAGTTCAGATTTGAGATTAATATACCATCGCTGCCCGCCCCTCCCCCAAATACCATATCCAACAAAATTTCCATATCCATCCTTGTACTCATTTTTTTAGGGGTGAGCATTATAACCGAAAACCCGACCGAACCGAAACCGAATCGGATCATTTTAGGTGGTTTGGTTCGGTTTTTATATTGAAAAATTTAAAATCGGTGAAAAAAACCGCCCAAACCGGATCTAAACCGGGTTGGACCGATTTAATTATATTCAAACCGGCGAAAATTGGACCGACCCGAATATTTTAATTATATTATTTAAAAAATAATTAATACAAGTGTCAACAGATGATTCGTCAATTTTATGACATTCCTGCTCCTTGCCACACTCGATCCGGTGAAACCCTAAACATTTGAGGGGCTTCCATTTTTTTGTCATTCCATCTCAGCCTCTTTCACTCAGCCTCTCTCACTCTCAACATCCTCTCCCCAAATCCGCTCAGTTTTTTCAGATTTCTTAATCGCTCTCGCTATCTCTTAGTTTCTCACGATCTCTCTCTCTCTCTCTCTCTCTCTCGCAGCCGCTCTCTCGCTCTCTCAGTCACGCGATCTCGCTCGCTCTCTCAATCGCTTGATCTCGCTCTCGCTCTCTCAATCGCTCGATCTCGCTCTCTCAGTCACTCCCGCTCTCTCTCAATCGCTCCCTCTCTCGATTTTTCTATCTCTTTGAGGTGATATTTCTAAATCCTAATTTTCTGAATTTTGATTCAAAGGATTGGCTCTCTCAGTCGCTCGATTTTCAGTCTGTTGTGATTTTGTCTGACTATGTTGTGATTTTCCCCAACCATATATGTTTACACCACCATAATTTGGTTGCCTTCACCCAGGCTTGTCTTGCTTTTTCCACTTTGTGCCTACACAATCCCTGTTAGTAAGACTTGAACTGATTAATGACCGTTTTTGTAGCTATGTTCCCATGTTTGGTGAAATTGAGTATGATCCAACTCGACAGTTTTGTTCGATTCCTATAGACGAACAACTTGATGCTCTTGGAAGAGCTGTTGATTCTGGTAAGGTTAGTTTTATCCTGTTGCCTTTCTTCCCCTTTCTTTGATAAGTCATTTAATTTGGTGACTTTTTCCTTTATTTTGCATTGTTTTAAAAGCATAACATTCCCATGTGAATTGAACGGAAATGTTTGTTTTGTAGATTAGATATGTTGGTCTCTGGAACGAAACACCATATGGGGTGATGAAGTTTGTTCAGGTAGCTGAAAGGGGTACTCGCCATCCAAAGAAGTACAGTGTTCACCCAGTATCTCTTGCAATAGGTTAGACAACTCTCCCTCCAAATCTTTATAGTTTCTTCATGTTCTTGTCCACGTTACGACTGTGGTTTGGAGACGATGTTGGAAAATGAAAAGTCACCTGTTTGAAATGATAGGGAAAGCTTGCTTGATTTGTTCATGCCAATTTCTTGATGAAGTTGAGGTTATGTTACTTTTCCTATCCTGTCCCTGAGCAGTTCTTGAAGAAATTCAATTGAATATTCTTGCTAATTAGTAGCTTGAATAATATAAAATTAGTAACTGGAATTAAAATTCCAACAGAGAACACGAGAGTCACTATGGGGGAGGGCTTCTTATCTTAACATGCATTTGGGTTATCATTTTTTATGGCTTTCAAACCTAGGTAAGCCATTGAATAAACCTTATTCAAGGGAGTTTCCGAGTCAGTTATATTGAGTGGTAAAAAGTTCAATTTAATTATATTATTTATAAATGAGTTGCGGCCACTTCATGTAATACTAATGATTTTCTGTTGGGCTATTGAATGTTTTAGGATCAGTTTAGGATCGTTACTTGTGGTAGATTGAGCATGGTTTCTATAAAACATTTGTTTGAATAATTTAGTGGCTTCTTATGTTATATTTCTATTTTTTTCTTCAACTGGATTTCTCCAATTTCTTGATTTTTCTTGAATTTATTTGAACAATGCTGTTTGATTTATTTGTGTTTTTCACTAGTTTTATTTGTTATTTATGATTTTATTTCGGATTTTGAAAATTTGCATAATTCAATAATGTGATTTGGGTATTTCACAATTTTTGTTAATTCTGTGTATTTATCTAATCTTACTCTTTGTGATTTTTGGTGGACAGAGATGCAAATCTAATCTGACTATGTTATTAATTCATCTATTTACTAACTGTTTTTATTTGGATTTTCTTTTGAACTTCGCAAATATGCAAATTGTGATTGAGATTACTCTCACAATTTGCTATGGACTGTAATAATAATTAATTTCTGTATTTGGAGATGTGTGGTGGATGATGATTTGCTATGGTTTAAGGGTTTTTTAAGCTTTTAAATGATGAAAACTTCATATATGCAGATTTGTCAAAACTGGAAAAACTATATAGAAACTGTCAAAATTTGAATTGTTGAAATTGACTAAAAAAAAAACAAAATGGGCCTGGAAAACTAAAAAAAAAAAAATGCCTTCAATTGTTGCTTTTGTTGGGCCTCGGCAAATACCCGAATCGAACCAACCCGGCCCGATCAAATCGGGTTTCGACTTAAGTCAAAAATGGGCCTAAAAAAGAGATTCACGGTTTAGCATTTGGGCCTCCGACAAGGCTTGGTTCGGCGTGCGGTTTGGACCCATAACCGACTCAACCCGACCCGTGCTCAGCCCTACATTTTTTATCCTTTATACCTAACTTATTGGGTCAAATTCCCACAAAAACCCTTACCCACGAAAAACAATTACCATCCCTAAATCCAGTGGGGATGTATTAAAGATTGGGAGGAGAGTCCGAAAGAGTCATTGGGGTTATGAGTTTGCTTGTGTTGTGGGCCAGCCCATAAGACAAACGTGATGATTCAGAACTCTATCAAGTGTTTTTACGTTAATTTTGCTTCTCTCTCTTTTTCTTGTTTTTTTGTTGTTGTTGTGCTTTTAGCTTTTTCTTAATCTTGATAGACTTGATTATTAGGGTAGCTCAGATCACAAACTCAAAATTTGAAGTCCAAATTCTCATATTTGGATCTTAAGGTGCTGGTCGTGAAATTTATAAATTATTTGCTCCAATACATACGACTCAAATTTGGAGTTTTGGGGTTTTGAGACGGTCATAATAGGACTCACGCGGTTACTATCTTCTCTTTTCTCTCTTTTTGGTCTAAGACTCATCATTTGGGCTTTTGAATTAAATTCAACCACGTGTTTGAGTTTGGAAATGAAGGAAATATTATATATGGTACAGCTATTGTGGCTCATTATATTTCACCGAAGTACAGGATTTGGTGTTATAATGTTTTTTTTTTGGTTGAAGATCCAATATTTTTATGTTGCTAAATCTTCAGTTTGTGTATACAAAAAGATTCAATTATACGAATAGGGAAAACTTTTACCCTTTTAACAAATGTCGTGCAGTTCATAGATCTTCAATGAAAATAAATCAGATGAGTTCAACAAGTACACACAAAAAAAGGTCTGGCACCCCAAAAATTTATATAAAAAAGTACACTTGGTCAAGTGGCTCATGGTCTCATTTGCTGCCATAACTTGTCCTCGTTCGAGTTTTACTTCATTTAAATATCTCAATTGCATACGAATGACCAAGATAAATCACCATATAGCACACATACAGATCTACGTTGCTCCTCTTAAATGTGTTACATTTTGTAAATCTAAACAATGCATAAAGATTGCGTAATCATTTCTGAATTTGAATAGAATGCGGCCACATGGTACTATCCTTCCGCGCTTTACATCATGAGTGTACGGTATGATTTACATTTTTCACTTTTAAGATATTGTAGTAATAAATATTCACTTACTATATAACACGTGAGCAAATTAATAAACACGCAAGAATATAATAGATATATAAATTTGAAAAACACATAGAAAGTTAAATTCATGGATTGTATTAAATTGGAACATAAATGGCCCTCAACAATGTCATAGGTCATCATCCTTCATAATAATAACATTCATATAACTAATAATTATCTATGTTAAGATAGATATTATTTCGAAACTACTTGATATTGTGTTCTCTTACCAAACTTACGGTGATAGACTGTGTTCTAGTAGATGCAACGATGAACTAGCTACTACTAGAACATCAAGGTAGTATGATCCAACTGATTCTTTCCCTTCATCAATGGTGGTCCATTCGTCGTCGTTCGGCCTCCAAAAGGCCAAGCTATTTGAACCATAAATCACCATGACCACATAGTCCAATGAACAAGAAGGGCTTGCTCACAAGACAAACTTCCTCACCTTAAAATTAATATGCTCAGATTTCATGTTATGCGGCAACTCAACTAGAGCATGATTCAAAGGATGGAGCAGATTAACTTTTAGGTCTTGCTCACATTGAACCAACAGCCAACCTAGAGAAGAAAAACACCATTTGTCCTTGGCTTCTTCTGGGAGATTGAGGTTGTCAAGCAGCTTACCTTATTTGAGGCTGAAAAAGCCATTGACGCCGCCACCAGTGCCATTGTCCCAGCTATATTCTTAGGTCTCTTTTAACAATATTCACCTGATATTTATTTATTTAATTTCGTTTCATCAACGGTGATTTTAAACAAATCAAACAAAAAGCCCAGGAATGACAAGCCCACGTACTCCAAAATTATATTTGCACCAAAAATCTATGTTCGTGTGTCTCTCTCTTTCTTTTTCTTTTTCTTTGAACAGGTTTTTTTCATTTTTAAATTTGAACATTTGATATCTTTGGATAACAAATTCTGTGTGCATGACGTTTTGTGTTTCTTAAAGTTAGGGTTGAGAAAATCTCCATTCTACCCAATTTTCTTAAAATTTGTATCATTGTTCTCCTCAATTTTTACGTTAGCTGAAAATATTTTGCAATTAATGAGACGCACACTGGTTAGGGTACACCTAACATATTTGGTTTTTCTTGGATGCTTTCATTGCCCAAAGTCTGATGAACAATGATAATGTCTATGCTTTGGGTGATAGAGTGTGTGCTTGGAGTCGTAGTGTACCAGTACCAGATTCATGTGTTTGTGCTTGAATGGTACTAGGTTTGGACCCCCCCAATTTATCATTATGAGGGAACAATATGTTAAAGGGCATTTGCTCTAATGCAATGAAGAAAAACTGCTGACACATTGAGCTTTTGAATTTGGAATCCAACAGTATCCCATTGGAATTATATTATTTCTTAAATACAAGCGATAAGTTAAACTATTCTAAATTAATTAATATAATCTCTAATCTCACGTATGCCCACTGGATCCATATTTGATATACTGAACTTGTAAATAGAACTTGTAGTTTATATTTTTTCTTTCTTTATATACATATAGTTTTGGACAAGTTAGGTTTGGGTTTGAAAATTTTGATTAGGATCATAACAGACTTGCTCTTATGGTCCCAACCAATTTCTTACCTTTCTTTACTGGTTTGAGAGCTTGGCTCCTTGGCACTAAGGAGGAAAAATAGTTAAATATATATATATATATATATATTTTTTCAAAGAAAGGTTAAATGAAATTGACATGTATCAAAATCCCTTTTTTTTCAGGAGTTTTATAGCCAAGCCTTTTCCCTAGAGTTCTCCCTCTCCCATTTTTATCTCTCTCGGTTTTTTAATCTCCAAGTACAGAAATCTTACTTATTCAACTTTAACAATTTAATTTGTATGAAATGCTGTTTAAAGGGGAAAAACATTCATCTGATCAACTAAATTCTAGATTTTTTTTAGGCCCAGTCCAAGAGATTCACTACTCAGTCAATAACGTAATAGAAAAGATCAACTGTTTTGCTTCTATTGACACTAACAAGTTAGAGAAAATGAAATTTGAGAAAAGTAAATTTGGAGCCCGAACGACGAAACCCCTAAGAGGGCACACCACCACATCCCCAACAATTATCACCGGTGTTCGCTGCTGTCGCCACTGTCAAAACAGAGACAAAACATCAACCATCAGGTTTTGCAACTCTCCCGAAGAGAGATCCAATCCAGTCTCACTACTGTCGCCTCCGCCGAGACGCAAACAATACCAACCATCTAGAACACTGCAGAAACTGGTCTCCAAAAAGCTTGGTAGGTTGCAAACAACTTATATTCTTACAATTAACAAACATATTTGGTTCACTCCAATATCTAAGAAAACCATATTTATATTCTTGGAGTGCTGTTTTTACCATAGACAACCAGCATTAAAATTTAATTTACTCTAACAATCTTAGTTCCAACAATCATTAGATATTTTATATTCTTGTAACATATCATACAAATTCGTAAGTTATTGTTTGAACGTATAAAAACAGGACTTGTATGATCTGTTTGTTCATAATTTTTTGTGTTTTCGACACGCACTTTATTGTGATTTTTTTTCACAAAGAGTTTTCCACTTTCATTATTGATGTGTGCTGTGAGTGATTGGCTATTTGGGCTTGGGCTTGGGTTTGGGAAGTGGGGTTGGGTTGGAAAATGTAAAATCAAATCAAATAAAAGAGAAATTGACTCAATTTTCTTAAAGTTTGTATAGCATTGTTCATTCATATTCCTTAATTTATTTGGTTCGATGTAAAGAGTTCATAATTAATGATACCATTTGATGCACACACTGACTAGAATGAATTCATAGCAGTGATAATGTCTATGCTTTGGGTGCTAGTGTGTGTGTGCGCACTTGGAGATAGTGTATAGCAGATTCAAGTGTTTGTGCTTGAAATGGTAGTCTGGATACCTAAGTTTCCATTCTGAGGAACGTGTACTAATTGGGCGATGTGAAAAGGAGTTTGCACTGAAGAAAACCGATAATAGGTTAAGCTTTTAAATTTGGAATCCAACACCAGCCGGTTGGATGCGTGTGTATATATATATATATATATTATTTATACAATCGATAGTGCCTAAATTAAAATTCATGAGGAGGGGTACTCGAACTTAAGTACACTAGCGGATTCAATTCATATTTGATACTGAACTGTAAATAGAACTAGTAGTTTCTTTAAATAAATAAAAAAGAATTAGTAGTTTTGGACAATGTAAGGCATGGGTTTCAAAATTTAGTAGGATCATAACAAACTTGCTCGTATCGTCCCGACCAATTTCTTACCCTCTTCCCTTTCCTTTCATGAGACACAAAACAACACCCGAAGTTCTTCTTCCCCACGTTTTTTCTCCTCTCATTTTTTTTTCTCTCCAAATATTGAAATCTTACTCATTTAATTTCACTTAAACAGAATGTATAACAATTTAATTTGTATTAAGAAAATACTGTTCAAATGGGAAAGCTCAATTCACGTCTGCAAACGTGTAGCAATAGCGATATTAACTTCTCTGAAAGCAAATTCTTAAACAAAAAAAATTTAGAGAACACCTGGTCCATTGGTCCTTCCATGCCCTAATTCAAATTTATAGAAGATTAAAGAAGAGTTTGAGAGAATATCTTAAGGGATACAACGCGCATGTGACATGAGTCAGATGAAAGATGGTGACACGATCCTTGTCGGAATTCAATTGCATATTTGCAAACTTTGGACTCTCTTATATATGAAAGCTCAAAGTTTGCTCTCCTATTAATGTAGTCAAGTTTTCAAATAGTACTATAGCAAATCGATAATATGATTAGTATCGAGAGAATATTATTTATCTCATATCAAGATTATCATAAACCGTTCACCATCGAAATAGTGGAAAAAAAAGAAGTAGAAAAGAAATAGTGGAATAATATTGATATAATGGGACTATTGTTGCAGTGTAGTGCTGGTTGAGAATTTCGTTATAGTAAATGTATGAATTTATTTCAATTAAGCTACAAATCTCTTGAAACAGTTCACAATTGAACGATTTTTTCACATTTGACGGACTAGTAATTAAGGAAATATAATGCGACGACAAATCAAAAGTGACTCATTGCATATTATGGCAGCACTGAATGCCATTAGAGTTTGATAATACCAATTGATCTTAGCCCTTTGATAAATTAATGCTAATGTCAATGTTAATCTTGGATTAAGAAGGTTCTCCCTTGTGATGGGATTCTATAAAATAAAACCTTGGTCAGCTCCTTTCTTATCAGTCATTTTCTCATTACATTGTCCATGTTTTTCGTTGCATGATGCTTCTTAAGCAAAACAAGGAAAGGATCCAAAAAGTCAATATTTAACCCTTCTTGCGACTGACTTTTTTTGTCTTGTTGGGCTCAAAATAATAGGATTTGAAAGTGATTTCCTTTTTCCCGCATATAAAAAGGCTGTGGAAAGATGTATGAGGATTCATTCTTGTCCTAATTCATTCATCTAGCTACCACCACCTAAGTTTTTCTTTGAAAGTCAAACCCTAACAATCTTAAATTTACTTTTATAGATAAGTCTTAGGTTTAAAATTAGTTGCAAACAAAATGGTTTTGGACTTCTTTCCAAACGTACGGTTAATTCTAAGCTAGCTGTATCAGTCTGCATAATATATGATATGATAATAGTAAGACCTTTCTCCACCAAAGAAAATGGCCCCTAAGCTTGGTCTGGACAAACTAGTCTCAGTTATAAACATGTCAGCACACCAGTACTAACTATATTTAAAAGAACGACAAAAACTGAAAAAGATAAATAGAACTTTGAGTGCATATATAAATATAATTAAAATTTGCATAATATCACTTATTTTCAAATGGGCATAATTATCATTTTAACACTCACATGTGATGCGAGTTTAATTAAAGCCCGAGTTGAGTTTGGTCGAACTTGGGAAATACGATTATGCTTGAGTTTCAAGTTTACCATAATCATCTCTATTTAGAGTCTGTTTGAAACCGCTTATGTAAGAATCACTTATATTCATAAGCGCTTTTGCTAAAATTTGTCCTTGTGCTGATATTTTGGGTGTCTTGAGTGCCCGCGGAGGTTCAGCTAATTTGGTGCCTTGAGCAGCTTGGAGGCTCTTTAAATTAAGGAAAACACATTGAAAATCTAAATTTAATACATTATTTCCTTGTAATTGAATTCCAGAATTAAAATTTTGAATTCTTTCCTTGATAATATTTCTAATATATGGATAAAATTCAATTTAATAAATAAAAAGTAAAGACTCACATATTATACCAATCGATTAGACAAACACCCACATTAAATTATGTATTTGACATACAGGTAAATAGTGTAATTATTAGCAACGAAAAATACGTAGTAATAAATCGTGTTACCTATAAGTTAGGAACATAAATTAGAAGACTACCTATAAGTGAGATACAAAAATTGACAAAATAATATTGTATGTTACCTAAATAAAAGGTACATAAAATACTATTACACATAGCGAAAATATGAAGAAGAAAAAAAACATATATATACTTATGCAATAGGCAATAGGCAATAGTCAATATGACATAAATGACTATTACCCGATTCAAGTCATAAGGGGCAACATTGGAACAAAAAATGATTTTAAAAATAAAATAACAAAAAGATTACATCATAAAATATTAAAATAAGAATGTAATTATATGTGGCACAAAAGTTAAAGGACTTGGATCAAAGTCACCAAATATGAGGATTAAACTCAAATCCTCAATAGAAATTTGGATCTATATCAACTTTTCTATTAGGTATTTCTTGGAGTTACATACCTTAATCATAGATTCATAGTCATATTTCCATGCCTTTTCCCAGCTTAGTTTTTTTACGTGCACTGCATCTAAGGGCGGCTGCAACAAATTAAAGCTCGACTCTAATAACTTGCCTTTTCCAACTATTTTAGTTGCTGTGAATCCAAGGTCCGCTGCAACAAGGAGAATATAATATTATATTAAACTCATATATCTTGCCAAAAGATCCCAAATTACTGAGGATCTTATTTGCCAAAGATACCAAATTACTGAGAATCTTATTCTCATATCTAACAAATTGCCGGATCAACATCAAAGATATAAAATCAAATACTAATAGATTCGTTTAAACAATACAAATGGAGGTGCTCCACTCCACTAGGTCATTTATATTATGAGGATTCGACATCTAATTAAGGTCAACAATATTATTATAAGGCTTCTAAATGTAAAGCAAAGCGCATGCGTAAGCCCACTTTGGGACTAATACTGTTATTCAAATGTTTAGCATAATAAAGTAATTCATACCGATTATTTTTTATTTTTGTCAAACATAATAAAGTAACAATAATACTATTTGATTCCTAATAGATGAGTGAGCAATTTCATCGGTAAATGTGGTACAAATCACCTCTTTATTTAAAGTTTTTTTTTTTTTTTTTTCTAATCAACGGCAATGAACATTTGAATTTGGAACTCTTTCCACATTGTAAAGTTAAGTATTTTATTAGACTAAGAATTAGATAATCTATTTGAAATTGTTTAATATTATAATGTAAGAGTCAGTCGTGATCGATACACATATTTGGTAAATAGGAAAACCATTGTAAAGGATATATAGCAAGACTTAGTAATTGAAAATAAACGTTTGAATTGATACAGTTTGCAGAATTGGATTGGAATACAATTTTACAACCAACACGATACAAAAGAGTATTTAATAACGTTAAGCATTGTCGTGTCTGTATTTATTTTTGGGTTTCTAAAAGATTTTTTTAAATGTATTGAGTAATTTCGATCACTGCAGCCATTGTCGCATATGTCACACCTTTTTGGAGTATGTTGAGAAGTTTCCAGTATATATATCGAAGGATACTTGACTACTTGCTACTCATCAATAGCTTGCAGAGGTTGCTTGCCAGTAAACCATATCTTTCAAGTAAAGGTCCTCTCTCTCTCTCTCTCTCTCTCTCTCTCTCTCTCTCTCTCTCTCTCCCTACTCTTCTCACTTTCTCTCTAAAACACATCATGTAGCTCTAATCCTTGATTTTCTTATTTAATTATGGGTTTGTTTCTCCCAAAAAATTGGTCACATTTATTCAAAAAAGCAAGTTTTTCTAATTATTGTTTTTTCTTCCTTTCATTCTTTCTTTTCCAAGTATTATTAGTATTATTCCATTTAGGCCATTAATTACTACTCTTGTTTTCATTATGCAAGGATCCATTTTGAGTGCCTAGAGATTAGAATGAATACACACAACATCGATATTAAGTTTTATTAAGGCTTGTTTGAGAATCAATTCAATTTTAGTTTTTAGTTTTCATTTTATGGACTAGAGTATATGAGAAAATGAGAGTGAGAATGAGATTAAAAGAGAGAATGAGAAGGGAGGATAGGAGGGAGGAGTAATAAGAGTGAAAACAAAAACATGAAAGTGAAAACAATTTCAAGTAGATTTCAGTTTTTAGTTTTTGTTTTTACTTTTGTTACTCCTCTCTCTCATCCTTCTCTCTCAAGTTCATCTTTACTTTCATTCTCACTTTTATTCTTCCCCTTTTTCCTCTATATTCTAGCACAAAAACTGAAAACTAAAAATTAAAATTGAAAAGGTTATTAACGGGCCTTAGATTGTGAATTTTCTATTCATTTTCCTACGTTGAGTGTATACTACTATATTAAATGTAGGTGATGACCTGAACTCAACCTTCTATAGTAAAAACCTTTACCAGACATCTTTGCCTTTAGCCAACAAAAAAAGGGGGGAAGAAAGGGATAGACATGAATTTGTTATCCTTTTGAAAAAAAAGTAAACGATCTTGTGATTCAACGAATACTTATAGTGGAGAAATATTTTCAAAAACATATGATTCTACAAATACAGTTATGCCCTGTTTGGGAGTGATTATAGAAAGGCTAAAAACTTTTTCAAATAACTAAGAGCGCTTCTAAAAGTGTTTGACAGAAAAATTTAGAAGCGCTTATATGAAGTACATGTTATATATGTGCTTCTTCAGAAAACACTCCCAAGTGCTTTTTTAAGAAGCACTTGAATTTTCATAATTTTTATAATAAAAGTACTTTTGTTAAAAGCACTTATTAATAGAAGTACTTTCTAGAGAAAATTTAGGATATAATAAATCCTTTACGACAAAAGTTTGATTTTCGCTTATCTCCTCCTTAAATTAAAATAGAAATGAAAAAATCCTAAAAGTTTATCTGATGTAAGCATGTAGCTCAATGGAAGACAACTTTTGACTCTCCTCCCGAGATTTTTAGGGTTTATCATAATTATACATACGGATACGGTATTGATAGCGTTGAACTTAAGTTTTGGTGGGACCCACCAGCACCGCAACGCAACCTCCCCCCCATTAAATACTCATTATATTCAAAATAATCTCTTCCCACGTCCCAAACTTGGCTGATACATTTGCCCTCCAAATTTTAAACTTTTACCTCTTTTTTTTTCTTCTTTTTTTTCTTTCAGAGACAACAAGCTCGATCAGAGAAACCGACTACCTTTACGTTCATGGCTACCAAGTTCTTGGCTCTATGCATACGCAGTGAGAGCAGGGCCGATCTGTCGCCCCGGCCCCACTATCCGTCGATGCCCAAGTACCCGAAGGGCGTGGCGGTAGAGGAGACCCGCCTGATGGCCGAGGTTGAGGCCAAGGCCGTGTTCTCCGTCATCGGCATGACATGCTCAGCCTGTGCGGGATCAGTCGAGAAGGCCGTCAAGAGGCTCCCGGGGATTCGGGAGGCTGTTGTCGACGTCTTGAACAACCGGGCGCAAGTCATGTTCTTTCCCAATTACGTTAAAGTAAGTCACTTCACTTTCAAGAGATATCTTTCATTTTGTTTTTGTGTTGTTTGTTGATGTCACATGGGAATTTATTTTAACTTTGTTTTGTGTTTTTTCGGGGTGGGATTTACGTGATGTGCCTTTGGAATGGCCCGTCTTACATGTGATTTAGTTCACCTACCACACGGTTCTTGCGGTTTAGCTTTCCCAATTGTACACAATTTGCTTCTGCCCATGTTCACCCACACAAATTTCCTGTTAATTTTAAAACTGGGTTGATGCAAAATTGGGGGTTTCTGAGTCAATCTCTGGAGAAAATTCAGTTGTTTTAACAATATTTTCTATGTCCATGGATATGAGATTGAAATCGAGATGGAATTAATACATTAATTTTCTTTTGGGTTGATGATGTTATGCTTACAATAATCTTAGCAATAAAGAGTTCATATATTCTGTTTATCATTTCTGCGTTTATGTTGTGCTTAGATTTAAGCTATTGAGGTGGTTTTCAAGTGTTCATTTAATTCTCTTTCTGATATAATTAAAACCTTAAAACGAATTGTTAGTTTGGTCAAGTAAGTACCAATAAACAAACATATAATATTAGAGCATCTTGCTTTACTCTAACAACCTCTCAATTCACGGCCTCCACTGACAAAGAGTCTTAATCATTGTCCTAATCTTTTTTTTTTTTGGTGAAAATCATTGTCCTAATCTTTGACTTTGGATATTTGTAGAGTTTTCCAAAGTTCATGTTTCCTTAATATAAAAAAGGAAGACTTCCCTTCCACACCAAGTAAAACCTGAAAAACAACTTATTAAAATATAAGCCGTGTCAAATATGTATATATGTTAACCAAATCAAATTGATAGCATATATACATGACTCTCCTCACAACAGTTTCACCAGCCGGCTCAAACATTTGAGGCTTTTTTATTTTTATTTTATTTTTTTTGTTGGTCAAAGTACTTTCACTCAATGAAAGAAAGACAAAGGAGGATAAAACAGAAAGAAACCAAAGACAGAAGGAAAGGAAAAAATGAAAACATAAAGCACAAAAGCTAGAAAAGATCAAACTAGAGACCAGTAACTATGACGCCTCCATAAGGGGAGCTCATCCGCCTCCAGTACAGACGCACTAGCACCGCGGGGGGCAAGGAAGGCCGTCAGCTTGTAACACAAAGACCAGAGAGGATGGGGGGCTGGAAGCCCGAACTTCATCTCACATCCTACCCCTAGCTCGCTGAGCTGCAGCATCCGCTGCTCGGTTTGCCCGTCGGGGGACCCAATTCCAAAAGCAAGAATTAAAGCTGCCACATTGTCGCCGAATAGCTGAGAGGATAGGATAAATCATCCACCTACCTACCTTTCAAAATATTTCCTTTCACTGATTGAACGAGTTCGTTTGAATCTAATTCAAAGACCACGTGGGGTTGAGCTGAGCAGACCATTTTAAGCTAATACAGAACTGATTTGCACCCTGATTCAGAAACTGCTGTCGTTGCCTATGAGAAAGACTTTGTCTTATTAGAAACGTTTTTCTCTCATGCTAAACTTCCATTATGTTCTTCTATTAACAACAAATTAACCTTTTAAAAGAAACAATTAGCTTGTTATGGAGTATAATCTTAATTTGTTTAGCCATATAACAGGTCACAGAATTTGTTCCCAGATAAAGCTGAACAGTATGGCGGAGGATGTTGCGATTATGAGAAAACAATTTTCTATATGTATCCATCAGTAATGGCTACAAAAGGATAAGCTTGATTTACTTTAGTACAAACAGTAGCTTCTATTTGTTTTCATTTCTCATACTATATTTGATCAAGTTTTTGAATAGAAGGTGATATTGGAGACACTTTAATTAGTTCAGCCAGTTATCACTTGTGTAGAGTCATTTTTTTTACAAGATTTTAGCAGGGGAAGTTGGATTATGTTTATGCAGAAGATTATGCATGGTACTTGGCCTTTTATTTATAGCTGTTGCCTCACATCTTATAGGAGGAGACGATTCGCGAGACGATTGAAGATGTTGGGTTTCAAGCCACACTGATTAATGATGAGGGAAATGAGAGGTCCACTTTGGTATGCAGAATTCGGATAAAGGGAATGACTTGCACTTCTTGCTCTACCACTGTTGAATCAGCTTTGCAGGCAGTTCATGGTGTACAAAAAGCTCAAGTTGCATTAGCAACTGAAGAAGCAGATGTTCACTATGACCCAAAGATTGTGAGCTACAATCATTTGCTAACAACCATTGAAGACACCGGATTCGAAGGCATACTTCTTTCTACAGGGGAAGACATGAGCAGGATAGAGCTTAAAGTTGATGGCGTACGGACTGATCATTCAATGAGAATACTTGAACAGTCTCTTCAAGCACTCCCTGGTGTGCAAGCTATAGAATTTGATTCTGAAATCAAGAAAATCTCTCTTTCTTACAAATCAGATATGACAGGGCCGAGAAATTTCATCAATGTGATTGAAACAACCGGGTCCAGGCGTTTCAAGGCAAATATTTTTCCTGGAGGTGGAGCAGGAAGAGATACTCATAGAAAGGAGGAAATTAAGCAGTATTATAGATTCTTTCTGTGGAGTTTAGTTTTTACTATTCCAGTGTTTTTAACCTCCATGGTCTTCATGTACATTCCTGGAATTAAGCATGGCCTAGAAACCAAAATTGTGAATATGCTCGAAATTGGGGCGCTTTTGAGGTGGATCCTGTCCACTCCAGTGCAATTCATCATAGGCCGGAGGTTCTATACTGGGGCATACAAATCATTGCAACATGGTTCGGCTAATATGGACGTGTTAATCGCCTTGGGAACAAATGCAGCCTATTTTTACTCGGTCTACTCTGTGCTGAGAGCTGCTACCTCTCCAAATTTTAAGGGTACTGATTTCTTTGAGACTAGTGCCATGCTTATTTCATTCATTCTCTTAGGGAAGTACCTAGAGGTGTTAGCTAAGGGGAAGACATCTGATGCCATTGCCAAACTGATGGACTTGGCACCAGAAACAGCAACTATGTTAACACTAGATGGAGAAGGAAATGTTATAAATGAAGAAGAAATTGATAGTAGGTTGATACAAAAGAATGATGTCATTAAAATTATTCCCGGGGCGAAAGTGGCTTCAGATGGTTATGTGACTTGGGGGCAAAGCCATGTGAATGAGAGTATGATAACAGGAGAAGCAAGGCCGGTGGCAAAAAGAAAGGGTGATACAGTCATTGGAGGTACTTTGAATGAGAATGGTGTGTTGCATATCAGGGCAACAAAGGTTGGATCAGAAAGTTCCCTTTCCCAAATTGTGCGGCTTGTTGAGTCAGCTCAGATGGCCAAAGCTCCTGTGCAGAAGTTTGCCGACCGCATTTCCAAATACTTTGTGCCACTGGTAAATGTTATAATATAGTTGCTTACAGTTTCTTTATGGTTTTGTTTTGTTTGGTTTAATTGAAGGGATATTGGAGGCTCTTTTTAAGAAGTGGTTTTCAATTTGCAGGTGATCATGCTTTCATTCTTGACCTGGCTTTCGTGGTTTTTGGCTGGAAAATTCCATGGCTACCCAGAATCTTGGATACCGTCTTCCATGGATAGCTTCCAGCTTGCTCTCCAGTTTGGAATCTCTGTCATGGTTATAGCATGCCCTTGTGCTTTAGGCCTAGCTACTCCAACTGCCGTCATGGTTGGAACTGGAGTAGGTGCATCCCAAGGTGTATTGATCAAAGGAGGACAAGCATTAGAAAGTGCACATAAGGTAGAAATCAAATCCTTCTTGCAGTTTGATACTTTCTATGAGATGCAAATATGGAAGTTTGCTGCATTGAGACATGCAAGAGTGTTTATTATGCATCTTCAGCAATTTTGATGTTGCATTTCCAAAAAGATAGAGACTGATAAAGGAGGTCTATGCATAGCATAGTTTCATTTTGTTCTTCAACAGTTTCAACAATTTTTCTCTCAGATAACCCTTAGGTGCTGTCTCGCAGAATTTTCAGATTTGTATATATCTTATAGAGCTGATTGATGATGTTGTAGGTGAACTGCATCGTGTTCGACAAGACAGGGACTCTCACAATTGGGAAGCCAGTGGTTGTTAACACAAGACTCCTGAAAAATATGGTGCTTAGCGATTTCTATGAACTTGTTGCTGCAGCTGAGGTAGGCTTTAAAATGTGAAACACCTATCTTTCATGTTTTCAAAAATTCATGAAGATTTCTTTGTATGTTCATTATTATCAACATTCATTTAAAACATTGGTGTTCTGAATGATTCGTACATATCAGGTGAACAGTGAGCACCCTTTGGCCAAGGCCATCGTTGAGTATGCCAAAAAGTTCAGAGAAGATGAAGAGAATCCTTCGTGGCCAGAAGCGCGCAACTTTGTCTCCATTACTGGCCATGGGGTGAAGGCCATTGTTCAAAACAAGGAAATAATTGTTGGGAACAAAAGCTTGATGGTGGATCACAACATTGCAATTCCAGTTGATGCGGAAGAGTTACTTGCAGAAGCTGAAGGACTGGCTCAAACTGGGATTTTAATATCCATAGATGGAGAACTGGCTGGAGTTCTGGCCATATCTGATCCACTGAAACCCGGTGCTCAAGAAGTTATTTCCATACTCAAGTCTATGAAAGTGAGAAGCATAATGGTTACAGGTGACAATTGGGGAACTGCAAATTCTATTGCCAAGGAAGTTGGAATTGAAACGGTTATAGCAGAAGCCAAACCGGAGCAGAAAGCAGAGAAAGTGAAGGAATTGCAGGTACATTTAACTAATTTGTTACAACTTACAAGAGGAAGTTCTTGACTTGCTCCAACGATTTTGAGTTTTGCTCCATGACATCCTTTAGACATCTAACTCTACCATTTTCATGTTAACACATTAACTAGTCATAGAGCCTAACTCTAAGTCCTGAGTTTGTTTATTTCATTTCAATTTTCTTGTCCACAGGCTTCAGGCTACACCGTGGCAATGGTGGGAGATGGCATCAATGACTCACCAGCACTTGTGGCAGCAGATGTAGGAATGGCAATTGGTGCAGGAACAGACATTGCAATTGAGGCAGCTGACATTGTTCTCATGAAGAGCAATTTGGAGGATGTGATAACTGCCATTGACCTTTCCAGGAAAACCTTCTCTCGTATTCGCTTGAACTACATCTGGGCTTTGGGTTATAATGTTCTTGGCATTCCAATAGCTGCAGGGGCCCTTTTTCCATCTACGGGATATCGTTTACCACCATGGATAGCTGGAGCTGCAATGGCAGCTTCTTCTGTCAGTGTTGTTTGCTGCTCTCTGCTACTGAAGAACTACAAGAGGCCCAAGGAGCTGGAAAGCCTGGAGGTTCGGGGAATAAGGATCGAATGATCGATAAGTAGCCTTTTGATTCTGTTGTGTGCATGCTTGTAGAGCTCAAGTTCTCTAGTATTTTGGGTAGTGTTGTGGCTGATGAAGCAAATATGTAACAAACTAGGTTGTTTGGATCACATTTTGTATATATTTGGATGTAAGAAGGGAATTTTGATTAGAAGATTGGCTTGGGCAGTTCTGTTATCTTAGTTGATGGATAATCAACTATCATAAACATATGTAACAAATTAAATCATCCATCATTAAGTTAGTGAATCACTGGTAGTCCTTGAAACTTTTGAAGCAAATTTCACTGTGGAAACACAAACCAAATTTCTGTATAATACTGCTAATTAACAACAATTAGCAGAGATTAAGATATATCTTAAGTTTTGCAAGTATATCTTAATTGTAGCTCATTTTGAAATTCTAGTTAGGGCCACCCAACCCATGAATATTATCTTTTCATACAAATTGAAGTTTCTTATTCAACTTCATGCAACTCCCTCATCGTCCATTCGGATGCATGAAATAGAAAATCATGATTGTTTTTGTTGATTAAAAAAGAAAAAAAACAGAGGCACTACTAAAATATTTGGTTTTAGTGCATGAAATAGAAAATCATGATTGTTTTTGTTGATTAAAAAAGAAAAAAAACAGAGGCACAATTGTTACTTGTGCTCTTTAATGCAAAAAGGCACAATTATTTGTGCTTTATACTGATGGTCACAATGCAGCCATTTTAAAATAATCGGTTTCCTTTATAGGAGTTTCCATTGTTTACAAGGCACGATTTTACTTTTTCGTGTCTTAAACTCAATACTTTTGAGCACGTATATAGGAGTTTCCATTGTTTATAAGGCACGATTTTACTTTTTCGTGTCTTAAACTCAATACTTTTGAGCAAGTATATGGCATATATCAGAAAACATCAATTGCTGTTTTTTATTTGACTTTTGTATATACACACAAACCATTCATCCATGCCCAATGTATTTACTTTTTTTTAAAAAAAAAAAAAAATTAGGGTTGCCAACCACCGCCACCTCTTACATCCCTCCATTCATCCATGCCCAATGTATTTACTTTTTTTAAAATAAAAAAAAATTAGGGTTGCCAACCACCGCCACCTCTTACATCCCTCCACCATCCAAATCAGCGTCACTTCGCCTCTCTCTCTCTCTCTCTCTCTCTCTCTCTCTCTCTCTCTCTCCAAGTAATGCAAAACACAATGAGCTCACTAAATTAAATTAAAAATTTTAACCAAACTTGCTCAAATAAATATAGAATTAGATTTAAGAATTGAGTATAAATGAAAATTATGCAAATTAGCTCATTGAAATTAAAACTGTCAACATCTTCTTACTTACCATCTTTCAATATAGTCAAAGAAAAATCGCTTTGTCTTACAATTGGAACAGTGAAAAACTATAAACTTGTTAGGCTTGTCCTACAAAATGCAAACTTTTCATTTTCGTTCATTTTCACAAAGAATGTATTCGACCATCCATAAGAATTTAGAGCAACACCCAGAGAGAGAGAGAGAGAGAGAGAGTGAATCAAATTTAAGATTTCACCTTTTTCAATTTACAATTGTTCATGGGATTATTGGAATCGTTGTCTCCATGTAATCGATCTCTTTGAATTTTCTTATTCTTGGTCCTATTATTCAGCTGCTCCAAGTGCTTTTCACAGTGGGGATGTTGTGGTTGGGGAGGACGGTGGGAAGGATGAGGAAGATGGGGAGAAAAGGGAGACATTAGTAAAATCGAAGGAGGAGGAGAATAAAGGAGGCTCATTTTGGGTTTCTAAAAATAAGAGTTTTGATCTTGGGAAAGCAAAGGGTGGAGGAGGAGTATGGGGGAAGGCAAAAGGAGAAGAAGATAAATTTTTTTCTCCTAAAACAAGGAGTTGATAAATAGAATAAATTATTATTTTTAAAATTATATAAAACCTGAAGGCACAAAAAAATTTGTCGTGTCCTATGAAAGAACAATTAATCATACTTTTAAACTACAATAATTACTCTCAATTTATAGTGAGGTGACAAGATGGAAGTTGATATTAGCATTGGACACAAAGGCCGTGCCCAAATTTCAATAGGCGCAAATAAATTCGTTCTTAATTGTGTAAAAGACATCTTTAAGTATTTTTTTTGTGCTAAATGAGATTTTTTTTTTGAATGAAAAGGCTTTCAATTAAGAGCAAAAGAGGAGTACAATAAGCCACTAAACTGAAGAGAAAAGATAACTAAGGGAAAAAGGCTAAACTGGTAGAGTCTAGAAACCATAGATTTTCCCCACAGAAAAAAAAAAAAACCAAACTATTACACTTATGGGGGACTAAGAAGTCCATCATAAACCAATACCCGCACCAGGGATGGAGGTGGCTGGTTAGCCCATCCTTGCGGAAACACTGCCCTTAAACTAAACCTGTCGTTGCAGTCACATTGGCTGCACAATTTGCTCCACGAGGGATCCAACACCATTCCACATCAAAGAATCCTTCTTCTGTGCTCTTTGAAGTGTGCCTTTAGAGTAGTTTTGTAGTAGTGAGGAGAAACACAAATGAGTATGGATAAAAAAACCTGAATTATTTTCAAATCAGAAATAGTTTCAAGTAATCATCACATCACATGTACATGACTTTCAAGTTATAAAATGTTATCTTGATGTAAGAATTTTCTTTATCATTTATAATTGTGTTTTATACCAAACTGGAAATTATGATTAACATATATGAATTGCATCATATCGAATGAGCATTTAGTGTGAGAATAATGATGGCATTACATTTAATTATAAGTTATCAAAATATATTATCTTTCTCTAAGTTGTGTAATATGTAGAATGAGTGTTACTTCTTTTCAGCTTTTTATGAGCGCATGTGCATTGTTAATTGAATGATCATGTGTATTTACCATGATGTTGATTAGAGAAATATGAGTATTTTTTATTTTTATTTCTAAATTACATCTTCAAAGCCGATATTTTTATTTTTATTTCTAAATTGTGTGGAGTTATCACATATTAAGAAATATATATAACTTAAAACAAATTTTAAATAAATAAAAAATTGAAAATTATAAATATAGTGTAGCATTTTGGGCTTTCTTTTCTTATTCTTTATATTTATAGGCATGTATGGTTTTTTTCACCCCAACATATCATTACCCAAACCCATTTTAATACTATTGCTTAAGACCCAAACCCATAAACAGATCTATGTAAAAAAATATATATTATAAATCCAATTTTAGCAAACTAGGTCAGTCGAGACATCTTCTTCTCTCTCTCTCTTTCTTTCTCTCCTTCCCACATGCAGCTCCTAGGGGCTCCTCAACAGCCCCTCAATGGCAAACTTCGCTTGGAGGAACGTATCCGAAAATTCAGATGCTCGTGTCTAGAATGTCGGTACATGTATCAATTAGTCAACTAACGTATACGTTGACTGCGATACATATCCGATGCGTATTGGACCGTATCCGATGCGTATCGTATCCAAACAAGTATCCCATACGGGATACACCACTAAATTGGCATATCCATGCTTAAATCTTTTCTCTTTTCACTCTTCTTCTCTAGCACAGCACAAGAACTAGACGCTTCGGCTCTACTCTCTCATTAGGACCAGAAATTGTAAGTTCTTGGACTTTTTCTCTTCGTTTTTTGGGAATTTTTTAGAGCTTTTCTATTTCTTATAAGAATGGTGGGTTTGGATTTAGTGTTAGGTTTTTTTTTTCTGATGGGTTTGGATTTTTATTTGTAGAGTGGATATTAGGCTTGATCTGAAAAATATGTCAGTTTAGTGTTTTTTTTTGCTCCTTATTATTGGATCTCAAATATAGGTTTTTTTTTTCTAGTTGTTATAATTGTTTGAGTGTGCAAGACATGGGTAATTTGCACGGGAAGAATGTGAAATTTTCCAATATTCGATCATATTTTAAATGTTTTGCAGCATCTCAGGATACCATCGCTGTTTCTTTTGGAACAATAAACAACATAGAGTACTCCATCAATGCACGTGAAGGAGGAGACTTATTTCCCCCAAATGAGTACCACGGCTTATTAGCGAGCGAAACTATCTCAATTCACGTTGTAGCTTTAACTTTACGTATGAGCTTTGGTTCAAAAACATATTTTGAATTGCACACTCCTGAAAATAGACGCCACGCGTTTGCCAATTCCCAACTAGCTACAATGTGAATTGAGACAGGCTCGCTGCTAATAAGCCGCGATACTCATTAAGGGGCAATAAGTCTTCGACTTCATGTGCCTTAATGTAGTACTCCACGTTGTTTATTTTTCCAAAAGAACCAGAGAGGGTTTCCCAAGATGCTGCAAAACCTTGTTTGTACCTAATAAATCACGGTCATGACTGACCGAAGGAGCCCTTTCTCGGCCCTAGCACTTCCTCGAGACACCAAAAAGCAGCGTTTCGTCAAGGCGTTTTGGCCATTTTGAAAACAAAGGAGAAATTGGTAAGGCATGATAACCCCGGCCTCGATTATAGGCCGAGGCCGAGGCCGAAACAAAGTCACGGACAAAGGTAGTCAGGTCAAGTCATCACGTGACAACAGGGTCCCATGCTTCATTTAATGAAGTAATGCCTCTGTTTATTGCAGCAAACCCACTGACCACAAATAAGCATTTAATGCACGAGGGAATGTGGGAAGTGACTGGAGTCAGAATTTGGTAATGGAATCAGAATGATTAGACAGACATTCTCACAAGAATTCTTACAGCTTGAGAGTAGGTCACCAGCCATCAGAACAATAAATGCGTCTTCACGGCCAGAGGTGCAGAACCCACGATCAGGGCGCGGCCGAGATTTACCAAGATTTATGGGGTCACACCACCAGGCTTCACGATCCCAAATGTCGATTGGACTGTCTACTTACTCTGAACAGGCTACCACCATACTTCACGATCTCAAATGTCGATTGGACTCTCCATTTGCTCTGATGAGGCTCCACCATGAGGAAATTTTTAGCCTCGATTTCTCGTCCAAGGGCTCGAGCTACATTCAAATTGTTCAAACACCAAACCAAAACCTCCCACGGAGCAACTTATATTTTCCTGTAATGCACTTCCAATATTTTACCTGCTTTCCTAGGAGTAGTGTTAGTTTGTAAGGAGAATCCGTTCATCAATATATCATACGACCCTTGATTTTCAAGGAGCCGGAGCACCATCCTCATTATTCGCTCATTCACCCCATATATCATACGACCGTCGCTCACTGAGCACGCGCGGAGCACCGCCCAAAACCCACCATCAACACCACCACTAAACGGCCTTGTAGCTCAGGCCGTGAAACCTGACGGCCGAGATTAGTTCATCTCTCGGCCACAATCGTTCGATTAGAAGTCAAGTCCGGGCAGGCGCACCACTTAACCATTCTATCCACATTCAACCATCTCGACGCACGATAGACCGTGCTGGCACGCTCGCGCACAACCGCACCGCACCCAAAAGCGGAACGCTGCGTGTCGACGCATATCCCCTCTGCCCGGCTACCCAGGCCGCGAGATCTACGCAGGAGACAAACCTCTAAAATATGGTCGAATATTGGAAAATTTCTCAATCTTCCAGAATGTGTCATGGTAACGTAACCTCTCATTCTATCAAAATGATTGATGGGAACACTTTTGTTGTGTCCTTTGGCTGATTGGATGGGCACGGGTATAGGGACTCCAGAAGAATATAAAGAGTATTTCATCCAAGGCCTTGAGTTCACCAACTACGGGTATTTACTACTTATATATAGCTCATTCTATTAATTTTTTTTGAGTAGTGTTATGGTTATTTTTTAAAATTTTGCAGTACATTAAGTTTTTTAATTGGGTACCACCCAATTTTTAGAACTTGGGAAGGTAAAATGGAGCTATGGCTGTTGCTAGCAAGACTGATTCTCGAGTTTCAAGGGGAAAGTGAGAAAAGAAGAATCTAGCTATATTCAGTTATGTGCTGACCTTGACGAAGAGTATCATAGCGTTAACCCTCCATATTGGGTTACAAAGTTGTCACGTTGTTGTTCCTTATTTGGCAACTGCAAATATAAATATCCGAGTGATCTCCTAATATTGAGCCGAATGTTGCGGAGCACAACATTAAGGCAAGATTATGACTTTATATTATTTTTTTTGCTATATTTTTGGGTAAAATATAAATGTTCTTGTGTTCTAAGCTAAAGGAGAACTGAGATTTATCATATGCTTATCTAAAGCATAGGGAGCATACCTATTCATGGTCCTTGCTTTCGCAAGTAAACGCTATACTTCAAAATTTGTCAAAAGGTGGTGCGACATATCATGGAAACCAAGTGTGAGTGCGTAAAATTGAAATTGATTTTATTGTTTGATAATTGCGTTTTTATTTGAATTTGATTGAAAAAGTTAAATTGAGATTGGTTTTCTGTTTTATAGGACCAAAGAGTGAAGATTGAATCCATTCGGAGACAAATGGAGACACAACAAAACAATGTGTGGGCCAGTCCAAACTACAGTCCTTTTCTTTTATAAGTTTCAGGTTGGTCAGTTCATGGACTGAAATTATACCCTCCATCTTTGGTTTTTGCAATTCACTTGAGATCCTTTGTTTGTGTTCTTCTCTACTCTCAAATTATTCCCTCTACATTTCCAACAAAGTGTTTTTATCTCATTATACAATAAATTTTAAGCAAATTCAGCATTTTTGATGTTATAATAACACTCCACATTATTTTTATGTTTGGTAAACCCACTATTTAATTGGGACCCGAAAAAGAACCCCTATTATAGCATGTTAATCATCAATTGTGTCATCATGATGACTTTGCATTTTGTATACTATTCTTTACTTGGTTGTGTAGGTGCAAAAACTACAAAAAAAATGTCTTTTTATGACACAGAGATTTAATGACGCATCGAAAATACACGTCATTAAATGTGATAAACTATGACGTGTTTTTAAAATGCGTCATCGAAGTGAGTTTATGACACCGTTATCACGACATTTGCTTGACGCGTCATTAAAATCATTTTCAATGACGCAGGATGTGTGTCATTGATTTGAGTACATTTAGACGACGCCTATCATACGTCATTAACATTGTGAATTTAATGACGTCTTCTACACGTCATGAAGTACTTATACAACGACGCAAGGAGCCGTCATAAATGTACCATATACGACGATGTAGAACCTTGTCATAGATTTTTCTTAATTAATCGCGTCTTCTACACGTCATGAAATACTTATACAACGATACAGGACATGCGTCATAGGTGTAAAAAGAATTTAACGACGTCTTCAATATGTCATGAAATATTTATACGACGACACATAATATGCGTCATAGATGTAGCCCAAAATTTTTCATCCTCTGGCGCTCTTTTTTTTTCACTGGAATTTGTTTCCCCGCTACTTTCTAGATACTCTGTCGCTATCTCCGACTCCAATTCAGACCCAAAATACAGACATCCTACCCTAATTCTTCTTGTTCTCTCTCATCTAGCAACCATATCACAAGACCTCACACATCTTAGCTCCAGTTCTAAGCAGAAATTCTATTCGTTCCCAAAGCTCCCTATGTCTGCACTCTCAAGGTAACCCTCTCTCTCTCTCTCTCTCTCTCTCTCTCTCACTCTTTTTGTGCAATATTGATACAATGATATCCCTCTCCTTTTCTATCTCCCCCTCCCAACCTTTCTCTGATTCCCTCTCATTTTCTCTCTCATATTCCCCTTTGAAGTCACAGATCTTCATCTCATTCGAAGTCACAAATCTCCATATGGTTGCACTGTACCATGGTCGATGGTGGATGATTTTTCGGAAGGTACAGTTGGGTTTGACATTGGTGGTTCAATTTGGGTTCAATTGGATATGTTCAAGATTTTATCCTAAAATTCGTTTGACGGGAGACCAAGATTTTATCAAGGTATCATCTCCCTCTTTTCCTTTTGGTTTTAATTTTATTCATGCTATTGTGATTTTGTTTTGCTGTTTTAATTTCTATATTTATTTTTGGGGTTGGATTTTTGTTTTGGGGTCATCTGGATGGAGAGGAATCATAGGATCTTTGATTATGGCAGAACTTGAATGGTTGAAATTGAACAGGAAACAAATGCCATAAATTCTTTTATATGGATGAAATCTTTGTAGTCTTTCCTCTGTTTTTTCTGTAAGTATGATCTGCTCATCTTGTCAATGAATGACACAACATCCAACAACTTTTTCCTTCCATTTTCTTTGTTGAATCTGACTGTTAATTTTCTTTTCTGTTTCCCTTTTGTTAGTAAGTAAAAATACCACAAGCCATGGGCAGCCCCTAAAAGATATATAAACTGTGCATGTAAACAGAAGGCGCAGATTGGGATGGTGCTCATTATTTTCAGCACACTACGCATATTAAATCATTTTGACTATCTACCTGGAAAACTGAAGGTTGAAATTTATGGTAAGATATACTAGAGCACATGCTTTGGGATAGAGTTCCGTTTTGGGGTTCCTTGTGGGCCTCTATTGTGCCTGAGTTCAGGGATTATTCGCTTCACCTAATCCGCCTGGATTGGAAGGCTGTTATGTGCTGATTCTGGGTGGTTAGGTTTATTGATGTCTGGCTGTTTGTTAGCCCTTAGTTTGTTTGTTTCTTTCTGGTGGTGTTGGTGGATTTCTTGTCCACCTGTTCCACCTGTTTTTTTTCTGTTTGCTGTTGTACTTGGTTAATTTTCTTTTTAATTGATTGTTTCTTATAATTTTTTTTTAAAATTTGGTTTCTGTTTTGGTGGTGATTGCTTGATAGGCTTGAGATGAAGTATAAACTCAGATGAAAGAGAGATTGTTGTTTTTGATGGCTTGTCCCAGTTAAGTTTTCCATGATCACTTTTTTCGATTGTTTGCTTGTACTACTGTATACTTTTCTTGTCTTTTGATGATGTGCGAAGACCTTTTAGCTTCTAACATATTCAGGTTCATGAGAAAACTACCAGAAAAAGTTATCAATAAAACATAAAATTGCTTGTCATTCAGGTCCTATGTTTTTTTTTTTTCTAGATTAAAGGCATGCATGCACTTTCCTAAATAGACAATTAAAATTTTCTAGAAAATTGCTTCTCATTTAGGTTGTTTGGTGAGCAGGAAATAGAAAAAATTTATTTGAAAGAAATATTGAAATTAAGGGCTGTTTGGAGAGTCGGTTTTGGTAAGTAGTCTCTGTGAACTTTTAACTTTAAAGGCAACATCCCATATAATGTGAACATTGAGATCCAATGGCCCCAATTATGCTGAGAGAGAGAGAGATATATATATATATATATATATATATAGAGAGAGAGAGAGAGAGAGAGAGATTGTTTCAATCCATTTTCACTTTTAATTCTCATTCAAGTTTGGTTCTTGTCTTGTGGTTTTTTCTCTGTTTGAACAATTTGGCTATTTTATGAGATTGCATGTGTTTTATAGGTCAGCCATGGAATCAATCAGAGTTCTGGACCATTGTGGACATTTTATCTCAGAAGGTATTTTGTTTCAGCCTCCCCAAAACCATCAAATTGATCTTCTTCTCTGGGCCACTTATTGTCACTCGCATATAACACACACACGTTCAGGTTTGAGATTGTTACTTGTTGGTAATAAAGGATCATTTTGGTAAGACTCTAAGATCGTTTGGTACGCGGACTGTCATGGACTGGACTAAATCCTGGGACTGTCTTGGATTAGCTCCTAATTGGACTAAGCTGGATTAAGTACTGACCTACGTTTGGTGCTGTCGTTGACTAAGAAGCTGGATTGTAAAAATAATGAAGACCCATGTTTGGTGCTCTGTTTGACTAAAAAATAATTCTTGTAATATTTAAATTTAATTTGAAATTTTGACCCAAAAATAAATAAATGCTACAAAGAAACACAATTCAAAGATTTAAAACAATAAAACAAATAAAATTATGATTGTTTATGAAGAATAAAATTCTGATATATTTTTTTTGGCTTCTCAAGATTTATCTTAGTTGCTTAGCCTTGCCCCAAGACTACTACAAATCTTCTATTTTTTGTTGGTCGAAACATTACTAAGGAGCTAAACTCACTCTATATAATTCTACGTCTTTCATGGAAGACCAAGTAAAAAATAATTTAAAAAAAGAATATATATATGTATAATTTTTGTATATTTGACTTTTGACTTTAAACTGAAAAATATAATTTAACAAGGTAATAATTGCTTGCGATAAAGAAAGCAGCACATCATGAATTATTAAACTTGTTTCAATATAAAAAGAATATCAAGCAATTGTCAATTATTATAGTTTGATTTTCCAGCACATCATGAATTATTAAACTTGTTTCAATATAAAAAGAATATCAAGCATTTGTCAATTATTATAGTTTGATTTTCGAAATACAAATGTGGTCAAATGCAATATCAAAATAATTCTTGTAATATTTAAATTTAATTACGGATTTTGACCTAATAAATAAATAAATGTTAAAAATTCCAATTAAAAATTTAAAACAATAATAAAAAGAAAACAAATAAAGTCCTAATATTTTTTAAAGAGAGGAGTCGGACTAGCGTGTTCTATTTAGGAACGTGCTATTTAGTGAACCACTTTTCGGGCTCACTATATTAGACGGGCGATTGAGGCCTTTTTTTCACTATTGGACTATATAGTCTCATTTAAGTTAGTCCCGTCCGTTACCAAACATGGGTTTTGAGTGCTATTTAGCCTAGTCCAGCGTCCAGTCCAGTCCAGTGAAGCGTACCAAACAGACCCAACTGAAATTCCAATGTTGAATGCCCTATGAAAATGGTGCTGTAGCTGTAACTAGTTTTTAGTAAACAGGAGGTGTATATTATTAAACGCAATTAGTTTTTTTTTTAAGGCTTTAGGAAGACAAATCGCAATTTAATTGGTGGTTTATAAAGATTAAAACTTGATGGGATTCATAGCTTTACAAGCCAATCTTCTAGCCTATTTGGTGGTGATTTCCCTGTTTATAGAAAAATTCAGAGCACATACTTGCTCTTGTAATTTCTAGACCTTCAGTCTCATCTTCCGATCTTGTGTTTTAATGCAGGTGTGGTTGTAATTATTTTAGTACCATTTACACCCACTTTTGGACATGAAGCATCACATCCTCTCAAACTATCATGGAGATAATCTTTTTGGATGCTTACTTTGTTTTGGATAGTGCAAGTATCAAATCTTCTCAAACTTTAGAGGATTGACTTTGTGGGATTAGTTAAAGACAATTTTAATGTATTAGAATCATTTTGAATAATAGAAATATAATTTAGAGTAGTTTGCCTCTGTGTCTTCATTTCTCCTTTTATATATTAATTTCTTTATGCATAATTAAAATGATGGGATATATATATATATTTAAAAAATTTATCAAAAAAAATTTAAAGAATTTCAACGACGTCTAAACCGTGTCATGAAAATTATATCAATGACGTCTCTTTAGCGTCGTTAAGTTCAATGACGCCTAGTCTCGCGTCATTGAAACCCCATTCCATGACGCGAAAACAGACGTCGTGTTTTGAAAAAGTTTCCACGACACGCTGTCTGCGTCATTGAAACAATATTCAATGATGCGGAATAGACGTCGTGTTTTGAAAAAGTTTCCATGACACGCTATATGCGTCATTGAAATCGCATTCCATGACGCGAAACATGCGTCATGTTTTGAAAACATTTTCACGACACACTATTCGCGTCATTGAAACACCATTCCATGATGCGGAATAGACGTCGTGTTTTGAAAAAGTTTCCATGACCCCCCCTTTCGACGACGCGGGTTACGACGCCTGATCCGCGTCATTAAATGCCTTCCATGACGCAAGTCAGACGTCATGGAAGGGGTTTTGTGTTGTAGTGAAAAATGTTCCAATTATGTACGGGAAGATTGGGAAATTTTCCAATATCGTCCACATTTTAGAGGTTTTACAGAATCTCGGGATATCCTCGTGGGGTTCTTTTGGAACAATAAACGACGTAGAGTACTCTAACAATGCATGTGAAGGCAAAGACTTATTACCCCCTTATAAGTATAGCGGCTTAGTAGCGAGCGAGCTTGTCTCATTTCACGTTGTAGCTAGTTGGCAATTGGCAAATGCGTGGCGTTTATTTTCAGTAGTGTGCATTTCAAAATATATTCTTGAACTAAAGCTCATACACAAAGTTGAAGCTACAACGTGAATTGAGACAGTTTTGCTCGCTAATGAGTATAGCGGCTTATTAGCGAGCGAGCCTTTCTCATTTTCCGTTGTAACTAGTTGGCAATTAGCAAACGTGTGGCGTCTATTTTCAGTAGTGTGCAATTCAAAATGTGTTCTTGAATCAAAGCTCATACACAAAGTTGAAGCTACAACGCGAATTGAGACAGTTTCGCTCACTAATGTTTGTCCGCTAATGAGTATAATGGCTTATAAGCGAGCGAGCCTGTCTCAATTCACGTTGTAACTAGTTGGCAATTAGCAAACGTGTGGCGTCTATTTTCAGTAGTGTGCAATTCAAAATATGTTCTTGAACCAAATCTCATACACAAAGTTGAAGCTACAACATGAATTGAGACAGTTTCGCTGGCTAATAAACCGCGATACTCATTAGAGGCAATAAGTCTTCGACTTTACGTGCCTTGATGGAGTACTCTACGTTATTTATTGTTACAGAAAAACCAGCGAGGGTATCTCGAGATGTTGCAAAACCTCTAAAATATGGTCGAATATTGGAAATATTTCCCAATCTTCCCGTAGAGAAATTAAGAACATTTTTGCACCTACACAACCAAGTAAAGGAAACATAATATCCAATTCATCCTTGATGTGAGTATAATTTCCAGCCCCTTGGGATGAGTGACATATATACTTAACCCTAAACTTTGACATTTTCCTCAATCCAATGAAACTATTTCTTGGCAAAAGTTTCATTCCAGGATCGAGCTGTGCCAACAAAGGTATGGTAGTCTTTAAGATACTACAATATCAACACAAGGAAACTAACTTAGAATGAGAGAAAATTTTAATCAATAAATACATAAAGGCATCATCAAGGTAAGACTAGCAGCAATCAGCTGTAAGTCTTATATTCTCTAAGTACAGCACATTCACAAAACATAATCGAACATCAATTGAAAGACAAAATTTTTGCTAAAGCATAATCATTGGATAAAGGACAAAAACGGGTTTAGACCTATTGTGCGACCACAACATCTTGAGGATCATATGGTTGAGGAGCAAAAAGTAATGCTTGTACAGAAAGAAATGTTGTTATTAGCATTGGATCGTGCCCAAATTTCAATAGACACAAATAAATTCGTTCTTAGAAACTTAAAATAATACAACTCAAAATCCTAATAATTTAAAAAACTCAAGGTTTCAGAATATGCCCAAATTTATCTAACAAGAAAATATTAAAATCCTAATAAATAACTTATTCTAAAATGAAAAATATATATTTTTCCTCACCATAATCCATATTCACTTCAAACTTGCTCGAACAATACAATAATTCCAACAATAAATTCTTCATATTTGATATTTAAGTAACTTACAATGTGTGATGTCTGCCAATTTTGAACGAAGGTATTTTTTCTTAATTATTTTTCTTCGTAAGACTTGACCCATATTTTGTCCTACATCAAATTCATTGTGTGACTCAATACATAGCACTCAAATTATTGAGGTTTCCATGATATTCCATTCAACCCTAAGACATAAGTGCTATGTGATGTTAGAAAGGATATCAATCCTGAATGAGTTTTGATACGGATACACACTCACATAGTGCAAGTCACGTGTATTCTCGAAGAACTCACCTAAAAGTGACTTCATAAAATAATTAGTTAAAATTTCCAACACTGGTACGGCCCAAAGCTTAAACTTAGCATTGGAAAAAAAAGTTCACGTTGCAAGAAAACCAATTTGAAAAGCAAAGAAAACCATGATTACCCAAAAGATAAAAAGCAGAGAAAACAAACAGAAAAGCTAAAATAAAGACAGAAACCAAATTTTGTTAGCACCCAACCAAAATCTTTTTGGTAGTGCAGTTATTTTGGATTACTCAAGGCTTATAAATGCGAATTGCCCTGTTCCTATCACGCTTTAAAAAAAAAAAAAACTTTAAAAAAAAAAAAAGAGAAGTAAGAGATATAGATTATAATAATTGAAGTGCATGATTGATGGATAAAATAGCATATAATCAAAATGCAAATACATGTAAAACCTAATAACAAGCAGTGACAAATGAAGAAGCAAATCGATTTTAAGCACCTGTAAGCTTTTGACATGGACCGGGGATTTAATACTACTGCTAGTTGCCGTGTTGTCCTCTGTGCCTATGAATGAGATTGATCAGTGGCTATCATTGATTTATATAATGCATACAATCTTCTATGAAAACATACCTGAAAACTCTCAATATCATAAGATGGTGATATAATATATATATTCAAAGAAGTATTACATTGCGTTAAATGCCAATGATGCCCTTCATTTTTCCATAACGGGAGAATGGATATTTGAATTTTGGACTTCTTCCCTCGTTGAAAAGAGAAATGTCATTTAAATAAGATCCAGTTGATCGATAATAATATTTTGAATTTTTGACTTCTTCCTTAGTTAAAAAGAGAAATGTCATTTAAATAAGACCTAATTGATCGATATTTGAATTTCTAATAACATCAATTGGTACCTATTTCACGTCAAATGTAATACAAGGCCTTAGAAAATCAAATGTGATGCTAGCATGTTAGCATGTCATTTAACTAATAAATTTTCGATAAGGTGCTGATAATTATTAAAGTTAAAAATGCTGGAAGAATTTTCATGTCTATAAGCTGTCGATGCCTATTTGTGACTAGCTTACTTGGAAGAGCTTCCATGTGATGTGAATCTGTGATGTGGCGAAACTTAATAAATAAGCTTGGCCGGCCTGTCTCTTTAAGATTATCACAAGCTAATGTCAACTATTTTTTTTTTGTCGATTTGCTGGCGTCAAAGTTTAAATTCTAATAAACATTTTTCTTATTAACTCAATAAACATACTAAACGAGAAATAGGGTTTCTCATACACACACTACCACGGTGTTATGAGAGTTCGAATCTAAGACCACTAGTCTACAAGTCAATACCCTTTTTCATCAGAGTAGACCTCCTTGGCGAAAGCTGGAACTCTTAAACCATCATATATACAGGTCATTCCATAGGTAGATGATAATCAAATTTTGTAAGAATAAACTATTTTTATCATATATACTAATTACATATATAGGATCCAATGCAATCAATAATGTCATCAATATTTGCAACATCATATTATTCGTGAAGGAAGTTGAGGTTCCATCCCAAAACCAATTGGCAATGGGGGGAGTAGCCGAACTCCTTGTAAGCCCTTGCAAGGTTTTCTAACTTTCCAATGTGAGACTTTCATCTTCACATTCTCACAATTCAAAGACTCAAAGTGCTTACATATCAATTTGACAAGAGAAAAAGAACGAAGTGCTTGTTTCTATATCGAACTTCTAAATGGAACATTTCTGTAGATTCTCCATTACAAGATCTCAAGTGCTTATATATTACATTATCGTCTACTATAGCATGTATCTAGCTGTGACAACCACAGATCACAAAAGTACATGTCCTTTTGTTTTTGTGTATTTTTTTTCTCTTCTTCTTCTTCTCCCAATAAGTCAAATTCTCCCTCTAATTCTCTTTATTACAGCAAATTTTTTTGGTGTTATACAGCACGCGCAAGCATGAGATTAAAAAATACTAATAGTAGATCGAGAAAGCAAAGGATGAATCAGATAGAATTGACATGGTTTGTGAGGATGAAGTGAGAAGGAAAATGGTGATGAATCAGATAGACCGGTTTCATATCCCGTCTGTTGGAAATTGGCTCAAATGTAGAAGAATTTTGGAGTTGCCCATGTGAGTCAAAGTTAGTTGCCCATGTGAGTAAATATTGGCTTACTATGAGGTCAAAAAGGGTGGATTGTTTGGTAGCCATCCATTGGTAAGTTTGGTAGCCAACAAATGAATAGTTGAAGCTTGCATTCACACTTTTGCATTTTTGGCTATAAATTGGAAGCAAATGGTTCCATTTGAAGCATCCCACCAAGTGTTGAGTAGAAGAGAAAAATAACAAGAAAGGTATCTTGCCAAAGAGAGAAACATTTCTCTCTAATTGTTCTTTGCTTTGTATCATTGTTTTCTCTTCAATTATTGTGAGAGTGAGACTTGGGTGTATTTGGGGCTTTGGGTTTTCTTGAGTGATAAACACTTTGTATACTCTCTTTGAATATAGTGAATTACTCCGTCGTCTCCAAACTGGATGTAGGCATTGCCGAAACCAGTATAAATCTTGGTGTTCTTGTTGGTGTTGTTTTGTGTTCCATTTATCTCATGCTAGTTGTTTATTTTTCACTCGCAATTGGTTGACGCTTCCGCACAACAAGTGGTATCAGAGCTCCAGTTTTGACTTGGGTTTCGTAGGAGTGAAAAATTCGTCGAGCTACAGTTCCGTGAATAGTGTCGGTGCTACAGTCTCGTGAACAGTGCTGTATTTGTGAACAGTGCCGGATTTGATGGCTGGAGATAAAGACGAACTTGTGAAGGAGAAGGAGTCGACATCGTCTTCGTCGACATCCAATAGACATCCAATCGCTACTACAAGGTTAGAGGTTGATAAATTCAATGGCTCTAATAATTTTGGTATGTGGCAATGTGAAGTTATGGATGTGTTGTATCAACAAGAGTTGGATATTGTTTTGGAGAATAAACCCGAAGAAATTGATGATAAGCAGTGGAAGAGACTTAATCTTCATGCTTGTGGCTCTATTCGATCATTCCTTGATAAGGAGTTGAAATACCCGTATATGAAGGAAACTTCTGCTAAGGAGTTATGGACGAAATTGGAGGAGAAGTATATGACCAAGAGCGCAGAAAATCGGCTCTTCTTGAAGAAGCGACTCTTCCAATTTCAATATCGTTCAGGTATTTCTATGCACGAACACCTCAATGATTATAATAAAATACTTGCTGATTTAGCAAACCTTGATGTGAAAATTCCTGACGAGGATAAGGCACTATGTTTGTTAAATTCATTGCCCGATGATTATGATCATTTGACAACTACTTTGTTGTATGGAAAATCCGAGGTGAAACTTGAGGAGGTGTCTGCGGCATTGGTGAATCATGAGTGTCGTAAGAAGGACCAGGAAGACTCACAATTCACAAACCGAGGCACTAGTTGCAAGGGGTCGAACAGATGAAAGAAAATCTGGGAAGTGGGGAAAGTTTCCTGCCATAGATGAATGTGCATTTTGTCACCAAAAGGGTCATTGGAAGAAAGACTGCCCCAAATTGAAGAACAAAGAGAAGGAGAAAGCGGATTCTAAAGCAAATGTTGCAAAATCTGGAGATGATGATTTCGAGTTTGCCTTGGCTAGTTCATCTGCTGATGGTCACTTCGAGGAGTGGATTTTGGATTCAGGTTGCACCTATCATATGTGTCCCATTCGGGAATGGTTTTCTAGCTTCAAGGAGCTGGATGGTGGAGTTGTTTTGTTGGGCAATAATAATGCTTGCAAAACACAAGGGATAGGCAAAATCTGTTTGAAGATGCATGATGGAACAGTCAAGAGAATTGAGTGATGTTCGGTATGTACCGGATATGAAGAAGAATCTCATCTCATTGGGCGCTTTGGAATCCAAGGGTCTCAAGATCACCATGGATGGTGGAGTTCTTAACGCTGTGTACGGGGCATTGGTGGTGATGAAAGGTACAAGACGAAATAACTTGTATTTCTTGCAGGGGAGTACAGTTATTGGTGGGGGGCGCTGTCACTTAAGCCTGACGCGGATAGAGCACAGACACCACGAGGTTATGGCATATGCGTCTTGGGCATGCTGGTGAAAAAGCGTTGCAAGGATTGGTGAAGCAAGGCTTATTGAAGGGTGCAAAGGCATGCAAATTGGAATTTTGTGAACACTATGTGCTTGGTAAGCAAACTAGAGTGAAATTTGATACCGTTATTCACCACACTAATGGCACTCTAGATTATGTTCACACTGATGTTTGGGGACCTTCCAAGAATGCACCTTGGGGAGGTTACCATTATTTGGTCTCCGTTGTTGATGACTTCTCTAGAAGAGTATGGGTGTACACCATGAAGCGTAAAGATGAAGTCTTGAAGATATTCCTGAAGTGTAAAAAGATGATTGAAACGCAAAGCGATCGAAAGATTAAGACTCTCAGATTAGACAATGGTGGTGAATATAGGTCTAATCCTTTCTTGAAAGGTTGTCAAGATGAGGGTATTGTGAGGCACTTCACGGTTAGGGAGACACTGCAACAAAATGGGGTGGCAGAGCGCATGAACCGTACTTTGCTTGAGAAAGTTCGGTGTATGTTGTCTAATGCTGGATTAGGCAAGGCGTTTTGGGCTGAGGCGATTAGTTATGCAAGCCATCTCATTAATCGCGTTGCCCTGCTGCGAACGAGGGCAAAACACCCATGGAGGTATGGTCTGGTAAACCTTGTACCTGATTACAAGTATTTACACATATTTGGTTGTTCTGCTTACTACCATGTCAGGGAAAGCAAGTTGGATCCAAGAGCAAAGAAAGCTCTGTTTATGGGCTTTAGCACTGGCATGAAGGGATACCGACTCTTGGTGTCCAGACTGAGAAGAAATTTGTTGTAAGCAGATATGTGACTTTTGATGAGACTGCTATGGTTAATCAGAACAAGCATGAAGATGAAATTGAAGCTACCAATACCATGAGTAGTTCAAAGTAGGTGGAGTTACTAAAGACTCCAGTTGTTCCAGGAAGGTCTGATGAAAAGGAAAAAGATGATGAAGAGGAGGCACCTACCCAAGAGCCTCCATAGCAACAAAATTGGGTGTATGCCAAGAAGATGGAATCCTTGGAAAAGGATAATGTAAGATTCGAAGCCAGATTGGTAGCTAAAGGCTATGCTCAGAAGGAAGGCATTGACTACAATGAGGTATTTTCTCCGGTAGTAAAACATTCTTCTATTCGTATTTTGTTGGCTTTGGTTGCGCAGTTTGACCTGGAGTTGACTCACTTGATGTCAAGACTGTTTTCTTACATGATGATTTGGAGATCTATATGTCTCAGCCAGAAGGTTTTAGTGTTGCTGGAAAGGAAAATTGGGTTTGCAAATTGCAGAAATCATTGTATGGCTTGAAGCAGTCTCCAAGACAATGGTACAAGCAATTTGATAGGTTGGAGAAGCCAGTTTCGTTGTTCAAGTTTAAGCGTTGCTTGGACTTGATTGGAATTTGTAAAATTTGTTGATTGCCCCTTGGGGGATTGGGAGACGGCCATTGTGAGTGTTACTATAATAGTTTGTTACATGTTGAGCCAAGGTGGAGATTGTTGGAAATTGGCTCAAATGTAGAAGAATTTTGGAGTTGCTCATGTGAGTCAAAGTTAGTTGCCCATGTGAGTAAATGTTGGCTTACTATGAGGTCAAAAAAGGTGGATTGTTTGGTAGTCATCCATTGGTACGTTTGGTAGCCAACAAATGAATAGTTGAAGCTTGCATTCACACTCTTGCATTTTTGGCTATAAATTGGAAGCAAATGGTTCCATTTGAAGCATCCCACCAAGTGTTGAGTAGAAGAGAAAAATAGCAAGAAATGTATCTTGCCAAAGAGAGAAACATTTCTCTCTAATTGTTCTTTGCTTTGTATCATTGTTTTCTCTTCAATTGTTGTGAGAGTGAGACTTGGGTGTATTTGGGGCTTTGGGTTTTCTTGAGTGATAAACACTTTGTATACTCTCTTTGAATATAGTGAATTACTCCGTCGTCTCCAAACTGGATGTAGGCATTGCCGAACCAGGATAAATCTTAGTGTTCTTGTTGGTGTTGTTTTTGTGTTCTATTTATCTTCTGCCAGTTGTTATTTATTTTTCACTCGCAATTGGTTGACGCTTCCGCACAACACCGTCTTTTTCTATCTTTCTCCTCACATGTTGTATCACGAGAGATATAAATAGAAAAGGTATGAAGGTAGTCCATGGAAGTTATTTTCGTCGTGGATTCGGAATGGTAGTTAAGTATAAACTATATATCAGCTTTATCTGACAAAAGAACAAGCGATTTTGATAAAGCAAAAAAACATAAAAAATGAATGGTAAAATTGTGAAAACCATGAGGAGTTAAACTTGTGGACACACTCAACAGTTTTTCCGGTAAGCTTTAAATAGCAGCAGGCATCATCAGACAAGCAGTCACTTTTTATACAAGTCATTATCTCTAATTTAAATCTGTCTATTTCTTGGCTCAATTGATGGTCTCAAAATAAAGAAGGAGAGAAAGTGTAAGACGTGGAGCCTTGTGGTAATAAAATTTCTCATCATTTTTAATTTAGGCAGATCTTAATTTTTGGGTAGAAGGATCGAATTAGCAAATTGAATAAACGTTCAATAGCAAAGTAAAGCACATAATTAAAATGGGAAAGCACAAATGGATTATGGTAATATAAAATTGGGAGCACTATGGGAGGCCTTTAATTCTTTTCTAGGGAGGCCGAAAGCTACCTTTATTAATGAGAATTTACAACTTTGATTTCTATCTTATAAATTGTAGTGTGAGACAAATGGTATTTTACTACAAGTGTTATTTTGAATGAACTACTGAACTGCAAAGGATTTGTAACCGAAGTGGTGAAATGTGGTTATCCATACAATCAAAGTTTCGTGGTTGAATTCCCTATATTATCTATATTGCTTTTATAAAATTAAAAAAGAAATAATGACCTATTGAGCTAATAATAATAGGTTATATATAACGTAACGTAGGATCATTAGTAAGGTGGACTTTATTTGAATATTGCAAGGTGGCTAGTTTAGAAAGATAGTCAGAAGATATATGTCCTTCATCGTGTTAAACTATGATTCCGAAGCATTGATTAGAAATTTAATCATAAGTTTACAATATGAGTATAATATGTTTATCTCCTCAATCTTAAGGAGTAAGTTTTTTCCATATATTAATGGATATAAGTATGAACTGAAATATTATAGTTCAAGCTGCCCTAATGACTAGACAACTATGCCTATTTAGACTTTAAAAGCAATGTCAAGTGAAAAGAATTTGTAGCTCAAATGATTAAAAATATTTATTTTTGCACCTAAAATTTTAGATTCGATTTTTCCCTCACCATCGCTCATATAAAAAAAGAAAAAAAAACAGCAATGCCGAGCAAAATAATCAAGGCTGTCTCATATGGGACGGGTTATAAATTCCCGTTACAGAAGAAGCAACATAAAAGGTAGTCTAAAGACTCTAAACCCAAATCATTGGTAGGACCCCAATGCCCACTAAACGTAATTTTTTTTTTTTTCACTTTTCTTCCCCATATACGCAAATCCCACATAATAATTCCCACTAACCAAAAGAATTTAAAATTCCATATCCTACTTTACCAGAGTGCACAATCCATGCCTCCTCCTCCCCCCTTCCCCACTTTAAATACCTCAACAACTTCCCAGAAAATAAAAGCATAATAACCAAACCCAACTAAAAGTCTTAAAGAGCTTCAAATTCATGGCTGCAGGCAAGTTTGCTGCAATTGGTTGCTTTTGCAATGACCGTTGGGGTGACATGTCACCTCAGCCACACTATCCTTCGATGCCTAAGTACCCGAAAGGCACGTCTCCGGAGGCAGCGACGAATGTGAAGGGGTCTGAGGTGAAGGCCTTGTTCTCTGTGGTTGGCATGACATGTTCCGCCTGCGCCGGGTCAATTGAGAAGGCCGTCAAGCGGCTTCCTGGCATACGAGAGGCTGCCGTGGATGTGCTGAACAATACAGCCCATGTTCTCTACTATCCAAGCTTCGTAACTGTAAGTTGTTGTCTTGGAAATTCCTTTTCAATTGTTCTTTCTTTTCCTTAGGCAAAAATGTTCTCTTATCAACATGTCCGAGTGTGAACGATTGATTAAGTTGATCTTAACTTAAACAACATGAATATTTGTTTTACTTCTCGAAAAGTACGTGTTAAGTTTTTGTTTGATTTTCTTTCCTGCTCTTTTTAATCAACTGAAAGGCCAGTTGCTACGTTTTAATCAACATAAAGCCAAATTAATTATTGGATAAGCAATCTTCAAAGACGAGAAATTATTGGATACTATTGAAACAATAATGGACCCAAACTTTCTCCCCAGAGACTAAGTTTTGGGTACATTATTATTATTATTATTGGATACTATTGGAGTTCACATCAAGCAGTGAACAATTAATGTGGTGAGAAACTTTAAAATCCTCTTTATTTAAATAGAACAAAAATAATACTTAAACATTACACCTTGGCATGGCAACCAGCAAAAACCCCCAGCCACCCCAGAGCGACCCTTCGTTCCAAAATCAATCATATTTTTTGTTACATGGGAGGAAAGAAACCCCTCTAGGATTTGATCTGGGTGCCATGGAGAGGAGGGGGATTTCCACCATCAAAAGCTATACTTTTATTTACTTTTCCCTTTATTCCCTTTTTTGACCAGAATTATCTTGATTTGAAAGCAATGAATAATTTGATAAATAATTAACCTGGCTTTATATATAATAGGAAGGACTAACCTCTCGATCAGTAGTACTTTTTTATTTTTTATTTTATCATTATTTATAGATAAATCTTGTTGAATATTCCAAAATGGATTCTTATTATTATTTTAATTATTTGCATTTTAATTAGACTATTGGTTTATGTATTTGTCCCTTTAAATTGAAATAGTTGTGTTTTGCATTTTTTTTCCCTCAGAGAGGATAATTTTTGGATAATTTGAAAATTTTAACCAATAGCTTTTCTTATTTTATTGTTACCTATATAGAATTTTGTTGGACATGAACTCTAATTATAAAAGTCTTATTTGTTGATAATATAGCATAAAAATCTAATCTCACGTTTTGCATTTTTTTAGAACATTATCTACTATAAGTTAATTATGATCAACAAAGTTTATTTGTTAATATATAAGTCTAGGCCAGTGAAAAAAGGCCTTAACTTGTAGACCAATAATCTCCAAATTCATACTACTGTACTACCTTGGTATCGTGTATGCATGGGAAACCTCCTCCCATTATAGTTTAGATTATAAGTTGTATTCTAAAGTCTAATCTAGAGGTTATAATATATGTCATGTGTACAGAAAAATAGACGGTTGATGTTGATGTGTTACGTACACCTAATAATAATCAATCTTCGCATTAGGGCATCCTAAACCCATTTTAGTTTGTATAAGGTAATTTTCTTTAAATTAGGAGTGTGCATGGTCTGGTTTCCTTCATTTTAACCCTCGAAATGTAACGTAATAATTCAAATAGGTTTAGTTTAAACCTAAAACTAATAGCATATCCAAATTAAACATTATGTGATAGAGGTAAGACGTAGGTACATATATTATTTTTTGTTAGGTTCTTGGTTTTCTCTCAGCTGCAATAAGGACTTTAAAACTTGCAGTTTACTACTCAATAAATTTGGTGCAGATGATCACATATTCACCAACATTCATATAATGATAAAAAAAAGTTACTACAATTCATATAGGAGGAGAAAATATGTGAGACTATTGAAGATGTTGGATTTGAAGCCAAATTTATCAAAGAGGAGACAATTGACAAATCCAGACAAGTATGCAGAATAAGCATAAGTGGAATGACTTGCACCTCTTGCTCCTCCACTGTTGAATCAGCTCTGCAAGCAATTCATGGTGTACAAAGAGCTCAAGTTGCCTTAGCAACTGAAGAAGCACAAGTTCATTATGATCCAAAGATTATAAGCTACAATCAGCTATTGGAAACAGTAGAAAACACCGGTTTTGAAGCCACACTTATTAGTCTAGGGGAAGACATAAGCAAGATTGAGCTCAAAGTTGATGGCATAAAGACAGAGCAGAGCATTATCGCAATAGCAAAATCCCTTGAAGCACTTCCTGGAGTTCAAAACTTAGAGACATTCCCTGAACTCAACAAAATTTCAATTTCTTATAAAGCAGATATTGTAGGACCAAGAACTTTCATTGAAGTCATCGAGTCATCAGGCTCGGCCCATTTTAAAGCAATGATATACCCTGAAGGAGGAAGAGACACTCACAGAAAGGAAGAAATCAAGCAGTATTATAAATTCTTTTTGTGGAGCTTGTTTTTCACAATTCCTGTGTTTTTAACCTCCATGGTATTGATGTATGTCCCTGGAGTTAAGAAGGTGCTTGATGTTAAAATTGTGAATAAGTTGAATGTTGGTCAGATTCTGAGGTGGGAGCTGTCGACTCCAGTGCAGTTCATCATAGGCAGGAGGTTCTACATTGGATCCTACAAAGCATTGCGCCATGGTTCTGCTAATATGGATGTTTTGATCGCCTTGGGAACCAATGCAGCCTACTTCTATTCAGTGTACATAGTATTAAGAGCTGCAATCTCTAAAGATTTCAAGGGTACAGATTTCTTTGAGACTAGCTCAATGCTTATTACATTTATCTTGCTAGGCAAGTATCTAGAGGTTTTGGCTAAAGGAAAGACATCTGAGGCCATTGCCAAGCTCATGGACTTGGCACCTGAGACAGCAACATTGCTGACTTTGGATGAGGAAGGAAATGTGGTAAACGAACAAGAAATTGATAGTAGGTTGATACAAAAGAATGATGTGATTAAAATCATTCCTGGTGCAAAAGTTGCTTGTGATGGCTCTGTTATGTGGGGGCAGAGTCATGTGAATGAAAGCATGATAACAGGAGAAGCACGGCCGGTGGGGAAAAAGAAGGGTGATGCAGTCATTGGAGGCACTGTTAATGAGAATGGAGTGTTACATGTTAAGGCAACAAGGGTTGGATCAGAGAGTGCTCTTTCGCAGATTGTTCGACTTGTTGAGTCTGCACAAATGGCCAAAGCTCCGGTACAGAAGTTTGCTGATCGCATTTCCAAATACTTTGTGCCAATGGTAACCAATTTGACATGAGTGTCAGTCATATCAAACTTCTCAAATAATTTTTAGAAGTGTTTTAATTTGTATTATATTTGTGCATGCCTTTGTTAACAAATGGCTTAAGTTTTGCAGGTTATCATACTTTCATTCTCGACTTGGCTTGCCTGGTTTTTGGCAGGGAAGTTCCATAGCTACCCACATTCTTGGATCCCATCTTCAATCGATAGTTTTGAGCTTGCGCTTCAGTTTGGGATCTCGGTCATGGTCATAGCTTGCCCTTGTGCTTTAGGCCTAGCAACTCCTACTGCCGTTATGGTTGGTACCGGAGTTGGTGCATCTCAAGGTATACTGATCAAAGGGGGGCAAGCATTAGAGAGTGCGCATAAGGTTGGCAAGGGATATTCATCTAGCACTTCTCTACTATGCAGAAAATTCAAATATTTTTTCAATTCTAGTTAGTTAGTCATTAAATTAGAGAATGCAGCCAGTAAGTCATAACTCTAATTCATTTATCTTTCAAGACTGCACATGCCTCTTAGCTTTAGGTTCTCATGGATCTGTAATATGAATATTATAGGTGAACTGCATAGTCTTTGACAAGACAGGGACTCTCACAGTTGGGAAGCCAGTCGTTGTTAACACAAAACTCTTAAACAATATGCTACCTCATGAATTCTATGAACTTGTTGCTGCAACAGAGGTAGACATTTCACCACCACTTTTTAATGTTTAAGAAGACCTAAGTTCTGATCAGAAGAAAAGCCTATGCTATTTAAAGTTGCTTTAAGATTTTATGTTCATTCATAGTTAATTGTGTGTAAATATATAAGGTGAACAGTGAGCACCCGCTAGCCAAAGCTATTGTTGAGTATGCCAAGAAATTCAGAGAAGGTGAAGAGAATCCATCCTGGCCGGAAGCACGAAACTTTGCATCCATTACTGGCCAAGGAGTAAAGGCAGTTGTTCGGGAGAAGGAAATACTCATAGGGAACAAGAGCTTAATGTTGGATTCTAACATTTCCATAGCAGTGGAGGCTGAAGAAACACTTGCAGAAGCTGAAGCTTTGGCTCAAACTGGGATTCTTATAGCTATAGACAGGGAAATGGCAGGAATTGTAGCCATATCTGATCCACTGAAACCCGGTGCTTGGGAAGTGGTTTCCATTCTTAAGTCTATGGGAGTTAGAAGTATCATGGTTACAGGTGACAATTGGGGTACAGCGAATTCCATTGCCAAGGAAACTGAAATTGAAACTGTGATTGCAGAAGCCAGACCTGAACAAAAAGCTCAGAAAGTGAAGGATTTGCAGGTATGTCGTGTATTTTCAGTCTTCGATTATACTACTGCATTTAGTTTTAAAACTAAATGCAGCAGATCTTATAATTATATCATTGTTTGAACTAGCTCTTATAATTATATCATTGTTTGAACTAAACTTTCAAAACTTGCTTTTCTTAAGAAAAAAAATTCTTAGTTATTCTAATACAGTAAGCTTCATCTTTTTTATTCAAAGGCTTCAGGCTACATTGTGGCAATGGTAGGAGATGGGATCAACGACTCACCGGCACTTGTGGCAGCAGATGTAGGAATGGCAATTGGTGCTGGCACAGATATTGCTATTGAGGCAGCTGACATTGTGCTTATGAAGAGCAACTTAGAAGATGTGATAACAGCCATTGACCTTTCCAGGAAAACCTTTTCTCGTATTCGGTTGAACTACATATGGGCATTGGGTTATAATGTGCTCGGAATCCCAATAGCGGCAGGCGCCCTGTTTCCATCCACCAGGTTTAGATTACCACCATGGATTGCAGGAGCTGCAATGGCAGCCTCCTCTGTTAGTGTTGTTTGTTGCTCTCTGTTGTTGAAGAACTACAAGAGACCCAAGAAGTTGGATGTCCTTGAGATACAAGAAGTACGGATCGAACGACAATAGTGGTTTCAAATCAGTTGTGCATATTCATGGAGTTGGTTTTGTCTAGAAAGTTTGAAAAGCAAGTTGATTGATGAAGAAAAGGTGTGCATAGAGTGACGATTGTTTACTTCCCATGTATATTATGTTGATATGAAGATGAATGGAATTTTTCTTGCAGAGAAAGATTCATGAATGCAGGCGTTAATCTTTGATCAACTGTTACTGCATTAACATCAACTCATAAATAACATACCCTATAGTGAAGAAGATGCTACTTTTGCTACATGCTAACAAGTGAGGGGAAGAGGAAGAGAGTGGTGCAGCTCAACATCTGCTAAAGTAGAAATATAAGAAAGTAACATGTCCCATGTATTAACTTGATAGTGAAGTAAAACATTGTAAATGTCAAATATAAATTGACATTTCCAGTTGCAGCCAAGCTCAATGTTCCACATGAAAAGTCAATTATTCTCACAGCATTTTTTTTAAATCACATATATTCTCACATCACATCTTTGAAGGCAAAGCCAACCTATCACTGGAATCAGTCTTGTTGCTTGCCCTCTTCAACCGCTGCTCCTGGAATCTTGTTTTGGCTCTGTAGAGGACATCATGTACTTCGTAGAAGTGAGGTCTTGTTGCATTTTTAGTATTTTCAATCCACTGTAGAACTTTCGTGTGCGGATCAAGTATACGACTGCGATCCTTCTCCTCCAAAAGCTAAACACAATAAGTTATATTATGAGATTACATGTTGTCTTCCACAAATAAAGGTTTTTATTTTCTAATTTACAATCTTTTATTACAACAAAAGACTGGAGCAAGAGATCTCATACCACAAGCAATGTAAAACTCCAGAAGAAAATTATAGAGGGGCTCATCCAGGGAAACATATAGTTTCTGGCTGATCTAACATACAATCACAAGATGAAAAAATGGAGTGGAGTTTTTTCAAACTTGTAAAGTTGAATGTTTCCCCATGAAATTTATGAAGTTGGTATGGCACTGATTATCTTATTTCGGATAACCAGTTTAGCTAAGTTAAATCACATTCTTCCTGTGATATCAGAAAACATCAAGTACCAAGGTAAAAACTGAAATAGACAACAGTATAGTTAGCACACTTAGAATACATCAAGACACACTATTACCACTCCACAAATACTTAACCCACCAAGAGACCTGTTTACCGCTCTTCACATAAACCATCATGAAAAGAAACCAAAAAAAAAAGGGAAATAAATGACATCGAGAAAAAGTTCTCAATTTGCCAAACCTTAACCTGCTGGTCTATCCAAGAATAGAGCTTCATATCTTTCTTTTTTTGTGTCGTAAATAGAGCTTCATATCTCGACATGTCATTTTTTACTTATTTCATGAGTAGAGTTTTGTTTACTTGACAAGTTGAAGAAAGTCCTCTCCGACCCCCACCCCTCCAATTTTTTTGAATGAAACTAATAACCCATAGAAAAGTTAACATTATTAAACATTGAATGACACATCTCTATACCTCGAGTTGCATGATTTCACAAACCAAGCTGAGATCTGCTATGGATGGTCGGAAGCCACCCAGCAAGAATTTTCCATTTCCCTTGAGCCAAATGGACTCTATTGTTGACAAAGAGGAGGATAAAAGTGTCTCAGCTTCAGCAGCTGCTTGTGGATTTGATGGAAGTCCAAGCACAGGTGCTAGTACAGTATGAAGAACATATGTCGCTGAAAGAGAAGCATCAAAGAAAAATAAATAAGGGAAGAGAAAACCACATGAAGTAATTTACAGTTCCAATGTGTCTCTTGCAATAAGAGTGACATCACAACAAAGAATAACCAAAAATCATAGGGTCAATGGTATAATGCTCACTACGGCAAACAGATGTATGCATATGAAAATTCAATAGCCATTGCAATAATGGAATATGAAGCAGTGTGACCCCATATCTATGGCTGCAACAGGAAGGATGCATGTGATATAATACAAAGGGATTTAATAACTACAAATTATGTTTAATGAGATTTAAATTGGCAGAAGGCATATGCACCTGCAAATTGAAAAATAACAGACTAATCTGGGTAACTTAATGAGGTATAGGTACTTCCTGCTACACAAGTAACCAGTAACCAAAGGCAGATGGTATGAGTATCGTTCTTATTACTAATTTTTCCCACTTATTGTGCAGATCCTTTAAAAAAATTAGAACCGATTGCCACTGACAGTGACTAGAGAATTGAGCCATTTTTTCCCTTCTGGGGCCTGAATCTAGCCAGTTATTTATCACTAGTCATTCCTACAAACTACTTTTGAATTTATTGTACATAGGTTCTTCAAGGTATAATTTGTCTAGAAAGTATTTTATGAAATCATAAATAAGATTTATTCCAGCTCAATGCAAGGAAAACGAAAAGCATGACCAAATGCAACCAAAGACTAAAACATTTGGAGCATCATTTGGGAGACAAGTATTGAGACCTGCGCCACGGCGTAAGTTAGAGTGATGCCAATCCAACACTGAGTTGATTTTAGCTCTCGCGAAAAGATCAGAAGGATACCTGAAAGCATGAAAAGAAATAGTTAGTTTTGAAATTGAAGATAAAAAATGAGCAGCTATTTGAGAATATTAACAATTTAAAATTGAAGCTGCATTAAAGCAGATACCATGATAACCAAATTTACATGGAAAATAATATATAATATGTGTACGTAGGTCCTTATTATCATGACCTCCAAAGTTTTGGACACGCACGTCTTAGTTGATGACGTTGCTGTTTTCCTTCTCATGTAGTCCATTAACTTCATCTGTTCTTAACATATCAAGTAACGGAAGAAATCATAATTGCCAAGCTTGCATTGCTTACTTTTGTGGAAATAGTTACAAGTCTGTTCAACATAGTAGTAAGTATAACCAAAAATTTGAATTTTTTCATTTGTAATTCCTTTTCTTTGGATATTCAGAGATAATCTGAATGTTCAGTCATGAGGCCAACTTGCTTATTCAAACTATCTAACCAAACCCATGTCATTGTTTGTTCAAGTTGGGTATTCAATACAATCCGTAAGCCTTTATGTCAAAAGAATTAACTGTGCAAAGAAGCAACAGGACTTACCAAGAATCTGCTACTCCAGGAAATGCACAAGCAAGATAGGTAAGAATTGCATGACTGCCAACAAAAATTAATTAATTAATTAAATAGAAAAAACTTATGATAGTTATTAGAGTATCGAAACACAGAATATAACTAAATTACCTTTCAAACAGATTAAATCTCCCATCAGAAATAGCAGGAACTTGTCCCATAGGGTTTATTTCTACAAATCATATCCAAAAACAAAAAACCGACAGTCATTGAGCAGATATCATCCCGCTCATCCAACATAAATGCATTCTCTGTTTTTTATTTCTTTTCTTTTCAGTTTCAGTAGAGTAGATGACTAGATACTTTACTACTATGCTAGGACACCAGTCATCATAAATTTTTTACTACATATTGTTTCTATACTCACTAATTAAACCCGATTAATTAACGACTCTTCTTATGCGATTTTTTTTATAGGGTTCTTCTGAAGTGATTCAGTTGTGCTGATTCGCAAGTCATGTATTTCCTACAACTCACTTGTTTTTCCCTTTTTCATCAAAGTGCCAATGGGAAACTACAAAGTAGCCTTCCCATCCCTTTTTCATCATATTGGATAATTGGGTTATATCATATGTTGGTGGATGGTTATCATCCAATATGAATAATTCAGTTCCACACAACTGAGTCTCAGAATTTACAACCATCCACCAACATATGACATAACCCAATTACCCAAATATGTTTAATAACGAATTTATTATTAGTAAATGAACTTTGGCAAAACTAACCACCAATTATAAAACCCAATTCAATAGAAACTACATAAAAAAAGGCATACTTTTGAATTCAGGAGATTTGTGTTGACGTTTGACTATGTCTATTTTCACCTCCTCGAACTCTATTCCATTTGCCCTGTTATAGAAACAAACAAACAAACAAAAAAACAGACATTTCAACAAATTTGATGAGAAAAAGACACAACTTTACAACAACCCAGTTTTAAATGACAGAAAAAACTGACAAATTCATCAATATAATTACAAAACAAACAATAAAACAGTGAATTTTGACAAAGAAGAGAGAAAGTAAATTACTTGAGGAAGATTAAAATTGCACGTGACGGTTGTGACAGTCGATCAACGTATACTTTCAGCTTCATTCTGTACTTTCTGTGCTGATTCTGGGTGAAATTTTCTCTCTCTCTCTCTCTCTCTCTCTCTCCTTTCTTTTCTTCACTCTTGCTGGTAAATATGGTGATGCTATCAGCGACCGTGTAGCTTCTGACGTTTTGTGTCTGAGCTTATCTGGTTCTTCGTTCAAAAAAGACAAAGAGCTTATCTGGTTTTTTGATTTATAATTGGGAGATTTACTATTATACCGATTTCAAAATTATTAAAAAATTCAATGTGAAATGAACTTTAGAAACGTAACAAAAGATTATTTACAATATAACAAAGAAACTTTTAACTTCTGTTAAATTACAAAATTGTCATTGATTTCTTAAAACAAACGCAGTTCAAAACCTCATAAAAAAAACACAAAACACTCAATAGAGCATTAAAGTAATTTAATAATCAAAATTAAATTTAATATGATCAGTTGTCATTTTTTTTGTGTTTTTTGAATTTATTTATAAAAATTAAATTGTGTATAATTTATCTATATTATTAATGTTAAGAATAGGTGTATAATTAAATATCTCTTTATGGTTTGGATTTCGGGTATTTTGGATAAAGTTCGGATAAAATGGGCTCCTCCGGGCCTCTTTTGTGGTGGGTAGGATGAGAAAAGCCCAAGTTGACACCGCATATGCTGGTCCTCAAAACGACACCGTGTCAGATTGAAGAATATGAGCCTCGATGTGCGAAGAACTGACAGTATGGGCAGTTGACACGTGGACAGATCGAGACAATTCATTTTTATTTAAATTTTTCATTTGATTTAATTTATTTAATTTTCTCAGCAGTGTGTGAAATACATGTAAATGTAATTTAAAATGATGGAGCATGGTGGTGGTGGTGAGGTAGTGGTTGTGGAATATTAAATTGTATGCGCAGTCTTCACGCCACGCAGAGAGAGGGCATATGCAATACATGGAAGTCAGAGCTTTTACTAACTTAGCTGCTGGACTGACGCTCATAAGCTTTTCTCTTTAGCTAAGCAAGCGTCACACTGAGGTGGTGTTACAATTAACTCATTTTGTTAACACAAGTAAATTAGTTAAGGACACTATTCAACGAATAAACGATCACATTTGAGTATTTTCCGAAGCTTAGGGTAATATTTGAAAAATGAGAAACAACTACATTAGGTGGTAAATAAAATTTGTTAATAAATGTTGAGAGTAATGGAAGGAGGAGTTTTAATTTCAATTTAGAAGAGATAAGCAATTGCTTGTTTAATTGCTTGAGTGTAAGATAAATGGGCATTATGCAATTGAGAAAAGTAACCGTTTCCTAGCCAACACCAATGTGCTCATGTCAAGAAAATGAGATGGGTCGCATCTTATGCATTCCCTTTAGAAAAAAGAGAAAACCAAAGAGCAAACCGAGAGAGAGATAATAATAAGGACAAAGGAGAAGTGAGATTTCAGAAAAGAGAGAGAAACTGAAAAAGTGAAAGCCAAGGAGCAACCATAGCTTCTTATCTCGCCACCATAAACACTGTTAAGCAATGCCAATTTGCTTTTAACTCTCTCTCTCTCCCCCAAGTCTCAAGTCTCTCAAACCATAAACTCAACGACCCAATTCTTTAGCTGCATTGTCATGCTCTCTTGTTCCGTCAGTCCTCTACCAACACAACTTGGAAATGGCCCAAATCTGAAGCTGCTGCTTTTAGCTTCAAAGGAGGTAATTATATGTAAGCATTTTAGATTGGCAAGCTACTAGCTTTGTTAAATTCTGCCTTTTGCTCTTCTGCAGCTCTCTGCTTGCCTCTTTTTCTTTGTTATGAATTTTTCATTTGGTTTGTCAAAGTTTCATAAGCTCTAATTGCCCATGAGAACTTCACAGACTAAAATTTTGTTACTTGTAAGTTGTATGTATGCATGAAAAATTAAGTCATAGATTTGACCTGCATTTCAGTTTTCTGTCTTGTTTTTGTGATGAGAAGCTGAAGACTTGGACAACTTTGTGATGAATTTCTGTCAATCTTTTTTGTTTTTTTGGTTTTCTTTCTTATCTAGTGTAGAAATTTTTTGGGTTTTCCCTAGGGAAGGAAAATAGTGGAACCATGCACCTCACTTTTACAAGTATTTTATTTTCCAACTTATATTATAATGTTATATATTACTGCATTTTCTTGCACACCAAACAGATCTTGCAGCACCCAAATCCCAGTTATAACTTTTTGTATTTTTGTGACCTTTTAAATGGTGAATATTCAGTGGAAAGCTCATGTGTGTTAAGCGGCCTTTTAGGATCTCATGGGTTGTTTGCTTTTTTATGTGCTCAACTTTATTTAATTTGTGTTTGAGATCCTTGCAATGGGTGGGACTCTTGCACATGCTTATGCTAAAAAGTTGCTGACTTGTTTGCTTTCCCAATCTAACCCAAATGGTATGTTTAGTTTGAAGTGTCACTTTTTGTATTTTTCAAGTTAGCTGATGTTTTGGCCAATAAAGAATTTGGAGATTGGCTTGAATCTTTATAATTTAAATTTTCCACTAATAATTAAAAAAATTTAGTCCAGTAAAATATGCAGAAGAAGTTAAAAGAAGATCTTCTAGGCTGTATATTAGGGTGTTATTTTTTTGCCATAGATTCTGTTCTTGGACAAGGTGAGCATTTTATTTCTAGAAACTTATTAGTTCACGGCCCTGTTCCATGGCTTTTTCTGTGGATCCTGTTCCATGGTTTTTTTTCTTTTTTTTCTTTTTTTCTTTTTTCTTTTTTTATAAAGAAGAATTAGATGCAGTGGGTGTTAAAAATATTCAGCTAATGGTTTCTTTTCTTTGACAAGCATTTTGATGCATGTCCAGCTTGACTAATGTGATGTCAGTAGTCAGTATGCTCTTGCTTAAATTTTCTGCCAATATGTTACTCTATCAAGTTTCAGCTTAGTTGTTCATCTCTCTGTTACATTTCACTCGTTTCGATTACACATGTACATCAGTATCTCACTTTAATTATTCCCTTCTCTGCAGGTACCTGTAGTTCTTTTCCATTTCTGCAATTAACATGAACAACCTTAAGCTCGGGGTAGACGTAGTTAGCGCTCACAACCTTTTGCCTAAAGATGGGCAAGGTTCGTCCAGTGCCTTTGTGGAGCTTTACTTTGATGGTCAGAGGTTCCGTAGCACTCTTAAAGAAAAGGATCTCAACCCTGTTTGGAATGAGAGCTTTTACTTCAACATATCTGATCCTTCCAACCTCCACTATCTTTCACTTGAGGCCTATGTCTACAATAATGTCAAAGCTACCTACTCCAGGTCCTTCCTTGGAAAGATAAGCCTCACAGGGAATTCATTTGTTCCTTATTCTGATGCTGTTGTCTTGCATTACCCTTTGGAAAAGCGTGGCATATTTTCTCGTGTAAGAGGAGAGCTTGGCTTAAAGGTTTATGTTACTGATGACCCATCAATTAGGTCCTCCACCCCAATCCCTGCTGTTGAATCTCTTGCAAATTCGGATCATGAACAGGCTCAAGGAGATTCAAATCCTATCATGAACTCTTTTCGAAAGGAGAAGGTTGAGACGAGACACACCTTTCATCATCTTCCTCATCCAGGTCATGATCAACAACATCAGCATCATGCTTCTGCTGCACCAGATTCCCACTATGTACCCAAGTATGAAGCTGATCAAATGAAATCTGAACAACCACAGCCTGCAAGGCTCGTTCGCATGCACTCTGCTTCATCATCACAGCCTGTTGATTTTGCATTGAAAGAGACAAGCCCTTACCTAGGAGGCGGAAGAGTTGTTGGTGGCCGTGTTATTCACGGAGACAAGACTGCAAGCACCTATGATCTAGTAGAACGCATGTATTTTCTCTATGTAAGGGTTGTTAAGGCTCGTGAGCTTCCTGCCATGGATGTTACAGGGAGTCTTGATCCATTTGTTGAGGTAAGAATTGGAAACTACAGAGGGATTACAAAGCACTTTGAGAAGCAACAAAATCCAGTATGGAATCAGGTTTTTGCGTTCTCAAAGGATCGAATGCAAGCATCTGTGTTAGAAGTTGTGATTAAGGACAAGGATCTAATTAAAGATGACTTTGTTGGGCTAGTAAGATTTGACATCAATGAGGTGCCACTTAGAGTTCCTCCAGATAGTCCTCTGGCTCCAGAGTGGTACCGGCTTGAGGACAAGAAAGGAGAGAAGATTAAGAGTGAACTTATGCTGGCAGTCTGGATTGGCACCCAAGCAGACGAAGCCTTTTCTGATGCCTGGCATTCTGATGCAGCTACTCCTGCTGATAGCACACCAGCTGCCTCCACAGCGATACGTTCGAAGGTCTACCATGCACCAAGGTTGTGGTATGTGCGTGTCAATGTTATTGAGGCACAAGACCTTTTTGCAGTGGAGAAGAATCGTTTCCCAGATGCATATGTCAAGGTACAGCTTGGAAACCAGGTTTTGAAAACAAAGACACTCCAGGCTCGGAATCTAAACCCCCTTTGGAATGAAGACCTTTTGTTTGTTGCTTCAGAACCCTTTGAAGATCATCTTGTCATTTCAGTTGAGGATCGTGTTGGCCCTGGAAAAGATGAAATCATTGGGAGGGTCATATTACCGCTTAACTCTGTAGATAGGCGTGCTGATGACCGTATGATCCATTCCCGATGGTTTAATCTGGAAAAGCCAGTTGTTGTGGATATAGATCAGTTGAAAAAAGAAAAGTTCTCAAGCCGCCTTCATCTTCGAGTTTGTCTTGATGGAGGATATCATGTTCTTGATGAGTCTACTCATTATAGTAGTGATTTACGCCCCACAGCAAAGCAGCTATGGAGGCCATCTATTGGGGTTTTAGAACTTGGAATCTTGAATGCGGTGGGGCTTCACCCCATGAAAACACGTGATGGAAGGGGCACATCAGATACATATTGTGTGGCAAAGTATGGTCATAAATGGGTCAGGACAAGGACCCTTGTTGACAACCTGAGTCCAAAATACAATGAACAGTACACTTGGGAAGTCTTTGATCCTGCTACAGTTCTTACTGTAGGAGTATTTGACAACAGCCAGCTTGGGGACAAGGATTCCCATGGTAAAGACCTGAAGATTGGGAAGGTTCGAATTCGTATCTCAACACTTGAAGCAGGCCGTATATATACTCACTCATATCCCTTGTTGGTTCTTCACCCTACTGGTGTTAAGAAGATGGGGGAGTTGCATTTGGCAATTCGATTTTCATGCACGTCTTTTGTAAACATGCTTTACATATACTCAAAGCCACTGCTGCCAAAGATGCACTATGTAAGGCCCATCAATGTTATCCAGCTTGACATGTTACGTCACCAGGCTGTGAACATAGTTGCAGCAAGGTTAGGCCGAGCTGAGCCACCACTTAGGAAGGAAGTGGTGGAATACATGTCTGACGTGGACTCGCATCTTTGGAGCATGAGACGGAGCAAAGCAAATTTCTTCAGGCTTATGACGGTTTTCTCAGGAGTATTTGCTGTTGGAAAATGGTTTACTGATATATGCATGTGGAAGAATCCTATAACCACAGTGCTTGTCCATGTTCTCTTCCTTATGCTTGTTTGCTTCCCAGAACTAATTCTGCCCACAGCTTTTCTTTACATGTTTCTGATAGGGATATGGAACTTCCGCTACAGGCCTAGATATCCTCCTCACATGAACACAAAGATCTCACAAGCCGAGCTAGTGCACCCTGATGAGCTTGATGAGGAATTTGACACATTTCCAACAAGCAGGAATCCAGAGCTGGTGAGAATGAGGTATGATCGCCTAAGGAGCGTAGCTGGTAGAATTCAGACTGTAGTTGGTGATATAGCTACCCAAGGGGAGCGGTTTCAGGCACTGTTGAGCTGGCGTGATCCGCGTGCTTCAGCCCTTTTCGTGACATTGTGCCTCATAGCTGCCTTGGTGATGTATGTGACACCATTCCAGGTAATAGCAGCATTGATAGGCTTCTTTATGATGAGGCATCCAAGATTTCGCCATAGACTACCATCCGCACCCATCAACTTCTTCCGCAGGCTGCCTTCTAGAACCGACAGTATGTTGTAAATTAAGGCTCAATGTTTGTTGCTGCTGGGATCATTATTTACTGACTTTAAGAAGTGCCAAACCGTGAACTTGATCTTTGTTGACATTGCTGTTGTTCTGCTTGCTGTATCTTGCTTCCTGTCTAGGGCCACTAGTGAGATATGCGGGAACATGAATAAGTCAAGTTGTATCTGGCCTTTTCAGCCCTGCTTAAGTAATATAAACTTTTAAAGAAAATTCTTGCATCTTCTTTTATTTTTCTTTTATTATGCAAGTAAAACTAGAATTGCTTCACACGATCAAATTTACTGATCAAACTTTAAATCAAATCTTCTTCATCAACACTGTTTTATTTATTTATTTACTTTTTCCATGTTGTTCAACTAGATATATCATAGTCATGGCATAGACATTTCGTGCAACTATTGCAATTTACAAGTCAAATGCAAAGCTTATTTTTGTTTTTAATAAAAAGTCAAATACAAAACATCAAATATACATAAGGAAAACAAGTCAAATACAAAGCATCATTGGTTTAAGTTATTATTGGTCAATTTATTTCTTTTTTTATTTGTCTTGTGGAGGTGACTCAATGCGCATGTCAACCACCATTATAGAATGATCACATCATATAATATGGTTGAAACACAGCCTAAGAATATTAATAGTATTAAGGTATAGAATCACCTTCAAACGTGCACCCAAATTAGATGCTTCCCTTGTCATACGTGCTTCCATGTTCAAATTAGGACATGATGGAACCTTCCCCTTGCTTGAACTTAAAATCAGAGGCAGACCACTGCACAAACAGCAAGCACTTTTCCCACAATGGCCAGTATTTCCATGTCCAAAAGAAAATCCACACTCCCCAGAAAACCAGCCCCAAAAGAAGTCTGCAACTATGTCATTGTTCTGTTCAAGTTTCTCTATCGAATCCCAGCTGCTTTTCTCTTTCTCTTTCTTATCTACCTCTGGTCTTCCTCCACCACCATTATCTCCGGCAACATTGTTCACATTTGTGTGTCGTCGCGAAAGCTTAACGATCATTACTGCATATCTGCTGGTAAAACCCAACCCAATTTTGAAATCCCAATTCCTATAATCAATAATAGCTCCATTTACCTCCAAACTCCAAACCAGCATTCAAACCTCCCTCTTTCGCTATTGCCTACTTTGTACCAAGACAATGGTTCCATTAGTCCTGAATCCACTGTCAAAGGTGAAATGGTGATGAAAGGGACTGTTGAAGTTGTCCATGATGAGGCTGATCCAGTACTTATGAGGAATGGAGAGAACAAAGACAGAGAAGAGGAGATTGCAAATGCAAAGAAGGAAGTCGAAGAACAGCTACGACTGCACAGATCATGGATATCGGAAAACCAGCAAGCAGGGTGTGAAGGGAGGGGTGTATATGTGTATGATCTGCCATCAAAGTTTAATAAGGATTTGGTGGGTCAATGCAGAGACATGGTTCCATGGATGGACTTCTGCAAGTACTTCAAAAATGAGGCCTTGGGAGAACCAATTCCTAAGCTTGGAAATGGCTGGTACCAGACTCATCAGTATTCATTGGAGCCAATATTCCATCAAAGGGTTTTGAAGCATCCATGCAGAGTTTACAATGAGAATGAAGCCAAACTGTTTTATGTCCCATTTTATGGTGGCTTGGATATTCTAAGATGGCATTTTAAGAATGTTTCCAATGATGTGAAAGATGCTTTGAGTTTGGAGCTCATAACTTGGCTTGAGAAACAAAAACCATGGGCAAAGAATTCAGGTAAAGATCATGTAATAGTGTTGGGGAAGATTTCATGGGATTTTAGGAGGAAGGATGGTTCATGGGGAACTAGACTGTTGGAGATTGACCAAATGGAAAACCCAATAAAGCTTTTGATTGAAAGGCAACCATGGCAGCCAAATGACATTGGCATTCCACATCCAACAGACTTCCATCCACACTCAGATGATGATATCATGGCATGGCAATGGAAGATCATCAGTTCGTATCGAAAAAAGTTAGTGAGCTTTGCTGGGGCAGCAAGGCCTGGTGCAGCTGAGAGCATAAGGTCCATATTGATCAAACAATGCAATTCATCAGCAGACAATGGAAACCAATGCCACTTTCTTGATTGTAGTTCAGGTGGATGTGACCAGCCAGAGCCAGTCATTGAGCTTTTCATGGAGTCTGAATTCTGCTTGCAGCCTCCAGGGGACAGCCCAACTAGAAAATCCCTATTTGATTCTCTAATTTCAGGTTGTATACCAGTGCTATTCGATCCGTTTACAGCTTACTATCAGTATCCATGGCATCTACCAGAGGATCATGAGAAATATTCTGTGTTTGTAGACCAAGAAGAGGTGAGGCAAGTGAAGGTGAATGTGGTGGAAATGCTGATGAAGATTTCTAAGAAGGAGAGGGATGATATGAGGAGGTATATTGTGTATGAATTGCTACCTGGTTTGGTATATGGAGATTCAACTGCCAAGCTTGAGAAGTTTCAGGATGCATTTTCCATTATAATGAGTAATCTGATGGAGAGAGTGACCAAAATGGATTCAACGGCATAACTGAGGAGGGAAAAGATCTATTTTTTTCATTGATTAACTCTTTTGCCCTTTTGAATTCATATACAAAACATAGCATTGTGAGGAGGGAAAAGAATATTTGAGGAATACAATACATACTGTTTTATTTAACATTCTATTCTTCCGAACTCTGAATTCTTACCGTAAATATGATAATATAGTATTCTAGTACTTGTAACCGAAAAATATTATTTTTAGTAATATTTCTCTTTTTAATGTTGAAAGCGATTGTAAATTTGAATATCAATTTTTTCGGTTGATAAAATAAAGTGTTCTTTTACTTGATAAGTTTAAATAGCTCATGTCGAAACTCAATCCGAAAAATACCAAACCAAAACTGTGACTTTCATGAAACATCATAACCCAGAAACAAAATCTAGAACCAAAAAATCAAAGACAAACCAAAATTTGCATCATAACAAAATTACAAAACAGTCAAAATATATTGTTCACACCCATTTAATAAAATTTCAAAAAAACAAAGAAATATCCAGTTCACACTATTCACACTGTCCATCGACATCAAATTTATTCCATTGGCCCAAGTATCACCATAAAAGTCCATGACGTCTTCTCTGTTGCTACAATCCTAGCCGTACATTTTCCTCCTTTCTAATGCAGACACTTTGTCCTTGCACCTACACGTGTGCGCTTACGAAATCGCCTACGTGTACAGCTACCAATCATCCACGTGAACTTGTACAAATCCATCACCTACAAATCTCCACGAAAACATAAATTGAAGCCCATTCTCTGCTTTGTGTCTCAATGCTCTGTACTTCTACTCGCTTTCTCTTACGAAGAAATCTCAGTGTAACTGCTTTATCTGCTTCACTGCTTTCGCCAAAGCAATTCTCGGCCAATTCCAAGCAGACCCTTTTGCGTTTTTCACAGGTTTCGTTGTCTTCTCCGTCAATCAACGTAGCGTTTTCGAGCCCGGTTTGGTGTACTTTGCGATCGAACAGTACAATGGCTAGCCAGTCTGGGAGTAAATCTATCCACGATTTCACTGTCAAGGTTGGTTTTTGAGGAATTTTGATTCTGTTTACTTCAGTTTTAGCCACGAATTCAATATTGAAGGGAAGTCGGTTCTTTTTATTTTCATTTTACATTTGGGTTTGGGGATCTTTGTTTGGTTAATAGCTTGGGTTGTTTCAATCTGTAATTTTGATGCAGAAATAGGGGATTTTACTTTGTTCACCTTATTCTTTCTTGGATTTGACGAAAGGACAAGATTGATGTCATTAACCCAAAGAAAACATGAATGATGCTTATAATTCTTAGGTTTGCCCTATATTTTTAGTCATAAATAAGCGAACTTTATTTTCAAAAAAATGGTGACCCATACGGATTATTGATGGGAAAGGCCCTTACTTTAACTCAGTTGTCTTTCATTTTCATGCCAGTATTTGTGTTTTTAGGTGTTGCTCTGCGATGATAATTGGGTTTTAATTATCCTTAGTATTGAATATCTCATTAGGTTTGGATTGTGCCTTTGGAGCCAACCCTTCTCTCAGTTGATATGTCAACTAACTAGTAATGGGGTTTATTTGGAAATTGATAACTATGCAAATCTCTTCCATGTTTCATCGCTTCACTGAGAATTTGATGTGTATAATATGTCCTTTTACTTGCAGGATGCCAAGGGTACTGATGTTGATCTTAGCATCTACAAAGGGAAGGTCATGTTGATTGTCAACGTTGCATCACAATGGTACACCATAGCTTCTTTGCCAAAACATAGAGAATATTGAGAGTAGAGAGTGGAAAGAAGTGTAGAGAGACTGAGAGTTATTGAATATTTTCTGATTTTTCACTTACGTCTTCATTACTTACAATCAACATATATATATATATATACAAGTTCCTAAAAATTAATTACAATAGTCAAGCCCCCAAGTTAGGCAACCAACCAACCTAGTCAAGCCCCCAAATATTGTAGGTGTCAAACATAGTAGGTGCCAAACGTTAATTATATTGTCTATTAGTCAATTAATGTGGCTAGTAATAGTCAATTAATGTTTGGCACCTACAATATTTGGGGGCTTGACTGGTTGGCTGCCTAACTTGGGGGCTTACTATTGTAATTAATGTTTTAGGAACTTTTTTATATATATATATATATATATTGATTGTAAGTAATGAAGACATAAGTGAAAAATCAGAAAATATTCAACAACTCTCATTCTCTAGACACTTTCCACTCTCTACTCTCAATATTCTCTATGTTTTGGCATGGTAATTAAGAGCCTAATGGCTAATCCTTAAGATCCTCTATCAAATTGAGAGTCGTTGGTCTTTTTTTTTCATGTTGCTATAAATTCTTTTGTTTCTATTAAATTTCCTCTCTTTTATCTGGATGGGCAATAAGTCCCTTGGCCACGATGGCCTAATTTGTTTCCTATGGGCAGCACGTTCCTTGATCACCATTATCTCTTTCCTCCGTGAGCCTCGTCACCGCTCGCGAGCCATTTCCTTTCCTCCGCGAGCCTCGTCACCGCTCGCTGAACCTTTTCCTACTCGGCCTTGTCTCTGCATGCCGAACTACACTACTGCCATTGTTCCCTTTGCATAGCCACTCTGGTGTTTGCATCATCTCTCAAGCTCTAACGAGCTCCCTTATGTTTTTCTTTGACTTGTCTCCTCGGTCTCTGTCTTCTTTGCTGCTCTCTTGAGCTGCCTTTCTCCTTCTCCTTTTTTGAACAATCTCTCTATTTTGTTCTCTTTCATTTCTGGTCTCTGTATACCTATGAAACCACTTATCTTTATTCTTCCTATTTTGGAGCCACTTCTGGAGCCACTTCTTTTCTTCCGCTCCTTTTTTCTAAAACTTGCATGCTCCATTTCCCATGTTTTTCTCTCTTTTACTACCTAGCCCACGTGATGGTTGTCCCTCTTTAATTATTATTTTTTTCTTATCCTCTCCTCTTCCAATGGAGAAAAACTTCCCTGGCACCTGGATGCCAGAGTAGTAAGCAATCCAGCTAAGTATCCCCTTCCAATTATCTCTCAGCTGTCACCTATAAAAATTTAAAAAAGTAAAAATTTGGTTGCCTCTGCTCCTCATCCTATGCGAACCCAGAAGCTGAAATCCCTTTCCTCTCTCATATCTCCCTCTCCTTCTCTCTCTTTTTGCACCGCCGCTCTCCCTTTCCCACAGTGCAACCCAAATCCCTTATCCCTCTCTGTTTTGACTTACTCTCTTCTCTTCCTCCGTCCTCTCACTTTGCATCAGCCACATCCGAGGCCGCCAAGAAGAGATAGAAGAGAGGGAGAGATTGGCCTCGAAATTTGATGTCAGTCACCTCAAGTTTGGAGTTTGGCAAGCTCGCCGCCGCCTCCACCGTTGTTGGCGTGAAGAGAGAGAACGAGAGGGAGAGATGAGAGAGAGGTGATAAGAGATAGATAACACCAACGATGGAGAAAGGGATGGGGACAAAAAGGATAGAGGAAGGGATGGGAACAAAAAGGATGGAGGATGGCGGTGTTCCAATTTGACGCCGATGTAGACGGATGTGGCGTGGCGAGGAGAGGCGGCCGGACGACAAGGGCTTGAATGTTGGTCTGAAGAAATTTTTTTTTTTGGTTGAGTGTTAAAGTAGAGTTGCTGGGTTCGTAGAGGATGAGGAGAATGGGCAACTAAAATTATTTTTTTTTCAATTTTAATAGGTGACAGCTATTGAAAAATCATTGGAAGGGGATACTTAGCTGGATTGCTTACCTGGCATACCCGTGCCAGGGAAGTTTTTCTCCTTCCAATGTGCTCTTCTTTTCTTTATTGATTTTATTTGCTTTTGCCAACTTGTTGGCCCAAAAGTGTTTTATTTTCTTGTCTTATTTCTATCTTATCTACCTTTTTTTTCCTTTCCAATTTGACTATTTCTCTCTCAGGCCAACATCTTGTGTTTTCTTATTTATGGTTTCTTTTCTCACCACCTATCACATACTTCTTACTTTATTCCCCTTTATTTCCTTAAATTATTTCTTCCACTCTATTTCCATCCCATTTTTGTCTGGTATATTTCTTCTCCTTTGTTGCCTTTCACTTTTCTCTGTGTTACCCAGGTGTTTTCTCCTCATCTCTTCGTTCTCATGAACACCACATTTGTGCCTAATGTTTTGGTGGGTCTCAAAGTTTTCTGTCTACCCATATATATATATATATATATATATATATATATATATATATATGTATGAAACTCTTTTCTTCGCTACATCTTCTCTTTCACGCCAAAAACTTGGCTTCCTTTTCCCTTTATTTTATTTGACTTGTTTTGCACCATATGCCTCTTCCGTTTCAACACCTCTTACACTTGTCAACATCACCTACCCTATCTATACAATATTTGTCCCTTTCTCTCTATGTGTGCATAAACATGTCATCCACCTTTATTCATTTTTATTTCTTCTTTCTTTTTGGGTTGTTGGGACTCCTCTCCATCTTTTATTCCTTTTCTCCAGTTGTCCCTGCCCATCTCCATTCCACCTTTCCTTGCATTTGTTTTTGCCACGAGACTGACATGTTTGAGTCTCTTTACTATTATTTCATTTTCTCTTCTTCCAAATCTCGACCCTCTACCAGTGTCAGATTTTAGGATGAGATAAATGAAACTTTATTTGGGTGCTGCAACTTTATTGTCATTACCGTGTTGCTTTCTCCAAATCTCGACTTTTATACGTCGTCGATTTTGAGGGGGAGTGACACTGCGCTCATCTATTTCGCTGGAATTCTTTACCTATCTGCCATGACTGATTCTTCTACATTTGAGCTTCAATCACCTTCTGTTTCTCAAGTGCCACTGCTTTTATGGTTCTACAACCCCTTCTCTTCAGGGGGAAAGGAGTGAAGAGAAGTTGTGTCTGCAATAATGGAAGTATTTGTTACGCGCTAGTATTGTTGTTGTTGCCTCCTACTATATCCTTTGCTAATGCCAGTGTCTTAGATTTCTCTTGCTGGTGCCAGTGCCACTGATCATATGGCTCCATCGACCCCTTCTCTTCAGGGGAGAGATGGAGTGAAGAGAAGTTGTCTCTCCTGTTGCTATTGCCAGTTGTTTGCCATGCCTTCTCTTGCTGTGCCAGTGCCTTATATTGGTCTTGCCTGTGCCAGTGTTGCTCTTGCCTCCTCCGTGTTGTTGTCTCTTGTTGAGGACAGTGTTGTTGTTGCTTCTACCATGTTCTTGCCTTTACCAGTGTGTTTCCAATGTAGTCATGCCCGTTGACCCTCCTTTGCTCTTGACTTTTCGTACCTTGCCTTATCCTATTTTTTTAGGGTTTGGCTTTACCTTGCCACACTTTACCATGCTTTGCCTTACCTTGCCTTATCCTATTTTTTGTAGGGTTTGGTTGCCTTTGCCTTTACTTGGGTTTGGTTTGCCTTGCCTTTTCTTGGGTTTGGTTTGCCTTGCCCTTGCCTTTGTCGTGCCTTACCTTATTTTTAGGGTTTTGTTGCCTCTGGGGCTTTCTTTGCCATGCCTTGCCACCTTGCCTTTGCTTGGCCTTTATTTGCCTTACCTTGCCTTACCCTTTCTTTTTAGGGTTTGGTTTCACCTTGACGTGTCTTTCCCTATTTTAGGGTTTGGTTGTGTCCTTGTCGTGATAACAGGGGTTTCTGTGTCCTTTACCTTACCTTTACCGTGTTCACAGGGTTTCTGTGTCCTTTACCTTACCTTTGTCGTGTTCACAGAGTTTCTGTGTCTTTGCCGTATTCATAGGGTTTCTGTGTCCTTTACCTTACCTTTGCCTGTGCTCACACGGTTCTGTGTTCTTACCGTGTTCACAGGGTTTCTGTGTCCTTTACCTTACCTTTGCCGTGTTCACGGGGTTTTGTGTCCTTTACCTTACCTTTGCTGTGTTCACAGGGTTTTTGTGTTCTTTGCTTTGCCTTTGCCTTTTTCGCATGGTTTATGTGATCTACCGACCAACCGGCAGGCTTCACTTGGATTTGATGTTGCCACCGACAGACCGAAATGATTAACTTCGATGTGGCATTTGCTCCACGTGTGGCCCACTAGGCCTGGAAAATGGACCGGGTTAGGCCAACCTGGCCCTAAGAGGTGTGAGCCTAGGCCCAATTAGTAACGGGCATTTTCAGCCCTAAGAAGTGATTGGGTTATGCCTGGCCAGCCCTATGTCAAATATACAAAGCCCAGGCCCTACCCATGGGCTTAACATTTTCGGGCTTATGATCGGGCCAATGATTCGGGCTCATTTAGCCTTATGAAATGGGCCATTATTTTATGTTTTATTCAACTTAATTTGTTTTTTATGTTTGAAAACTTCATCCATAATTATATAATAACAGATTAGAGATCTACACACACGGCCTTCTGTCTTTCTGTCTTCTGTCTTCTGTCTTCATTTTTTCTGTTAAAGTTTTGAATATCATGTGCACGCCGCACACATTCCGCCCTTCTGGGTAGAAAACTCATTTGCACTTCCTTATGTACAGATGCCCACTCTCCGTTGTCTGCCTTTGAAATGAGTAAAAGCCTTGTTCATTTCAACTTTCAACAAAAAAAAAAGTTACTTTCTACAAAGAAAAGTTGGTAAAGCAACTTTCTTTCGTTCAAAACAAAATTACTTTAAGACAAAATATAGTAACAAAGTTGTACTTTAAGACAAAATATAGCTAACACACAAAGGAATAGAAATATAAAAATACACTACGGCACACAATGCAATACTACATATAATATAATTATAATTAATTTAATTAATTAATTATAATCGGGCCGGGCCGGGCTTTTAAAGGGCTTAGAAATGAGGCCCAAGTCATATATATTAGACTTCGGGCCGGGCTAAGCCCGCCCATTAGGTCGGGCCGGGTAAGCCCACACATCAAAAAATCAGGCCGGGTTCGGGCTAGCTCATTGGCCTGGGCTTTATTTCCAGGCCTATGGCCCACCATGTAATGGTCCCACGTGAGGGGGCATGTTGAAGTGGATCGACATTTTATTAAGAAGAAGCTCAATGCAGACATATTAACGAAGGAAGTCTCTTGTTAAGCTTTTTACAAGTCTATTGACAAGTTGGGCATGCGTGACATCTTTGCACCAACTTGAGGGGGAGTGTTAATTATGTTGTCTATTAGTCAATTAATGTGGCTAGTAATAGTCAATTAAGGCACTGGCGCCAGGAAGACGGGGCAGGGCAAACAACTGTGGCAATAGCAACAGGAGAGACAACTTCTTCCTTTACATTAAACAAAAATAATGTCTTAGTAATTAACGTTCTTCATAATTAGAAGATAGCATCCTTTTAATTCAAACTACACAGAGCTTGAGTCAGTTGTATGAGAAATACAAAAATCAAGGTTTGCCTTTTCACTCCTTTCCTTTCACTTGTTCCTGTTTTTGATTTCTCTCTCTCTCACCCATGAACTTCATCCTAAGATTATTTTCCTAGAAACTCCTATCTATTGAGGTGATTTTGCTTAGGCTGCTATGATCTTTTCCGGCTTTTTCTTTTGGTTGCTTTATAGTTTACTCTTGCTTCTGTGGCCTTGTAGGTTTGGAAATCTTGGCATTCCCATGCAATCAGTTTGGAGCTCAGGAGCCAGGATCAAATGATGAGATTGTAGAGTTTGCTTGCACTCGCTTTAAGGCTGAGTATCCCATCTTTGATAAGGTAGAAGTTGTTTCCGGTTTCATTTCGATCCGAATGAACTGTGAAAGCTATTCCTTTCCTTGCATGGAGTTATGTTATTAACAAAAGCTGGAGATTGACATGTTTTCAATATGTGCTTCCAATTTTAGGTGGATGTGAATGGTGACAATGCTGCTCCCATTTACAAGTTCTTGAAGTCGAGCAAGGGTGGGCTCTTTGGTGACAGCATTAAGTGGAACTTCTCCAAATTCCTTGTTGACAAAGAAGGGAACGTTGTTAACCGTTATGCCCCTACAACTACTCCTCTTAGTATTGAGGTAGAAAATCAATCTTCATGCCACTACATTAATTTCATTTCAAGTGAAGTGATTTGATTTTTCCAATTGACTAACAAAATTCTGGTTGGTCTTGCTTTTGTTTTGCAGAAGGATGTAAAGAAACTGTTGGGTTGCATGAACAGCTAGCTCTTTATGAATAAATGAGAAGCTGTAATAAGAATAAAGCTATCTGTAATAAAAATATGTATCTCTTTGTATTGTTAGACATGTTTAAGGATACTTTATTGATGTTTCGTGAAGCAGTAATTTCAAATAGAGAAAAGTACCTGTATGCAAATTTGTGTTCTGAATATGTTGTTATACATATTTGGTTGGTACCAAAAATAGCCTACCAAAGATGGTCTACCAGAGATAGCCCACCAGGAATGGTCTACCAGAAATAGCCCACCAGAGATGGTCTCCACCAGATAGCCCACCAGGAATGGCCTACCAGAGATAGCCTATCATAAATGGTCTACCAGAGATAGCCCACCATAAATGGTCTACCAGAAATGGCCCAGCTGAAATGTCCTACCCGAAACGTCCTACCCGTTTCAATATAGCCTAAGTCAATATGGCCTATCTGAAATGTCCTACCTGAAACATCCCACCCGTTTCAATATGGCCTAGTCAAAATGTCATACCCGAACAATATGTCATACCCGAGCAATAGGTGCTAGCCAACTCCCACTGCCTCAGCCATGTGCAGGCCACCATGCATGCCTTTGATAACAGATCACCACGTGCGTCCTGACATTTCACCAGGCCACTACCCCTTGTCTCCTGACGGCTCATGCCTTCCCCACGTGCTCAGCTCATACTCCATTGAGGCTGACCCATGCCTTTGCCACTTGCCCATTAAACAATGGCAAGTGGCCCTCCTTCCTGCCTATATAAGGGAAGAGACCCATCTCAAGCAAGGGCCTCCAATTCTCCTCGTCATGTGCATATCTGGAGACACCCAAGCTCTTACTCTTCCTCTTGTATTCAGGCTCTCAAGCCTCTCTATGTATAATGTAATACTCATCTATAATAAATACCGAGCTCTACAGTGGACGTAGCCCTATTCATGGGGGAACCACTCTAAATCTGTGTAATATGTGTGATTGACCATATACCCTCTAGGGCCGTGCTAAATCACCCGTTAACAGAATATAATGGTGTATTTTGGAAGAGAGAAGAAAAGCATGTACGTTTAAAATCTCTCCAATTCAAATTCATTTTAAATATTTGATATTGAGAGAAATTCAGATTGAGGAGGAGGTATAAGAGTAGCTGGAATGAGAGGAAGAGGTTTTGACATATTGTTGGCCTGAATATCAAAACGAAAACTTTTTGGATTATTAAGTGGAAAAGAAACAACTGTAAACAGCCTCGAAGGAACAAAAAGCAAAGTGCCTTTCCAATGGGAACAAGGCTTACATAATGGTCAAGAATTTGTTTAATGTGTTTCAATGTATATTTTATCAAAAAACATTATATATATATATATATATATGTATATTAATCGAGAGCAATAGAATAATAACTTGGGAGATTCACTAATATACCTAATATAGGAGTTCAAATTATAAAAATACCTCATATGAGATGAACTTTAGAAACACACCCAAAACTCATTTATAACATAATAAAAAGGCTTTTAACTACTTTTAAATTACAAAACTGTTATTGATTTCTCAAAACAAATCCAACCTCAAAACATATAAACAAACCCAAAATACTCAATAGGACATCAAAGTAATTTAATAATCAAAATTAAATTCAATATGGCCAATTGTTATTTTTTGGGTTTTTTTTTGGTTTGTTTATAGAAATTAAATGATGTGGGATTTATTCATAGTTTTAGTGCTAAGAATGAGTATTTGACTAAATATCTCAAATAACTTTCGTTTTTACAAATATATAATAATACATGTTGGCAAAAGGACGGTGATTTGAAGTAATTGTTCCTTTATGAAAGATCATGGGTTGAGTCCTACCATTGTATCGTATAGTGTATTTGAATTTAGTATGTTATCGCACATCTCAATAGGAAAGGTCTTAAAAAATATATATATAATACATGTTGAAGGGAGAGTGTGACAGAAATTTCATCACAAGAAAAACACCTACCAGAAAAAGGAACAAAAAAACGTCATTGCTATTGTTCATGTCATACTGGTATTGGGCATTTTTCTGCTCAGCGATTGAACAAGTCTAGGCCCAAGGCTGAAGAGTGCAGCCCAAAGTTCAAACAAAGGGTCGAGGTGAAAATGAGGGGGCCTAAACGCCATTAGAGGTCAGTTGAACATGAAAGTCAATTTGATTGGGAGCTTGGGAAGTCAAAGAGGCATATAGGGTTTGTCCCATGCTGAGCTACCTCTTCTTCTACTTGAGAGTTTCATACCAGACAGTTATAATAGGATGACAAGCCAGCCAACAGAAAACCCAAAAACAATTTATGACTTCACTGTCAAGGTAAGCCTATCCATCTTCAACTAGTTTATTTGTTGCTGCATCTTTTCAAGGTGGTTCTGTACATGTTCTTCAAACTGAAAATAATTTATTAGTAGATGGGTAGTTTTGGAGTGATGCGATTGTGTTGAAAGTGTTCATTTTTCTACCAATATTAATCCCATAAAAGAATTGTGAATGCTCGGTACTCGTTCTTGGCATGTTTTGAGAATTTTCCTTGGTCTGGTTGGTTGCCAAGAAAAAAATAAAGGAAATTTTCCGGTGATGTTAATGGGTTTATATGTGGAAACTCAGTTGATAAGTAAATGGTCCTTGTATCTTGATTTTGTTGCTAGTCTGATAGTTTTAAAATTTGTATGTTAGTGCAGGATGCTAAGGGAAATGATGTGGATCTTAGTGTGTACAAGGGAAAGGTTCTACTGATTATCAATGTTGCTTCAAAATGGTATTTTCTCATATTCGTCGTTTCTCACATTTATTTTTTCTTTAAAAATAAAAACTATTTTATTCATTGATGTTTTTCACTGATTTGGCAGTGGACTGACCAACTCAAATTACACGGAGCTGAATCAACTATATCAGCAATATAAAGATCAAGGTTTGCATTGTGAACTAATATTGTCCTTTTATGCCTGCCATTTTGACAATCTTTAGAGAAATAATTGTAATATGGTAACGAGGTTTAGGAAAATCATGCTTGAGCTAACATCTAACAAATTTGTGTTCTTACATGTCGATTCCGCTTTTTTCTTCCTTTCCAACTTCCTCTCTAGCTAGAATACTTGTTTCATTTTTGTTTCTTATTTATTTAATTGACTGTTTTGCATATGCTACAGTCTAGTTTTATCAGAAAAAAACATGTAGCCCCTGAATGTCTAGTTCGAAAATCCTGTTTGCATCATAAATGTACTATAACTAGTTCAAAACTTTACTGAAATTCTACTTTTTTCATCACTTTTTTCCCCTTTGTACAATATACTTTGCTCGTTGATGCAGGCTTGGAGGTAGTGGCATTTCCATGCAACCAATTTGGTGATGAGGAACCTGGAAGTAATGAGGAGATTGAAGAGTTTGTCTGCACTCGTTTCAAATCAGAATTTCCAATATTTGACAAGGTAGATCTAGGAACAGTAGATGATTGTTATATCTGCTTTCCAACAGTTTACACAGACTACACTTTTAGGCCTGACAAAAGGTTTTTCGACCACATGCTCATCTATAGGCTTTGTCTAATGACAGAGAAGTGCATTTCCATCTTTGTGCATGCCAGCAAACTTAGTTTAGGCAGTCAGACTGGTTGAGGATCTTCGCATTTACAAGTCTTAGATGCAATATTTCAAATATGGATGTATTTAGGCTAGCCAGTAACTAATTTTACTGAATGAACACTTCAAATCCTTTATAACTTTTGCAAGTCAGAAATTTGACATGTGTTGTTCCCTGTGGCCATTTCAACTCCGTCTGAGAGCTTGGATGGTATTTCACTGTCTTTCTTCTTGTGTTAGATTGAAGTAAACGGCGATAATGCTGCTCCATTGTACAAGTTCTTGAAGTTAGGCAAATGGGGATTCTTTGGAGATGATATTCAATGGAACTTTACCAAGTTTCTAGTTGACAGGGATGGGAAAGTTTCTGATCGCTATTACCCAACAACTTCCCCCCTTAGCCTTGAGGTAAATACCCAGTTGTCCAATTCTCGAATATTAATTCGGTTATGATGCCTCTGTTTATTGTGGTTGATAATCACTAGATTTGTCAAGTGATCGTACTGTTTTCTTACAGCGTGACATAAAGAAACTGTTAGGGGTCACATGAATGCTGAGATGTGAAGGCTTCAAGAGGGTCATAGTGTAAGCAATAGGTATATGCTTGCCTTTTGTGTATCAGGATGGATGGGAAAAAATGCCTTGCTTTTGTGTGTTGTTGTGGCTTCAAGACTGATTTAAGGACCTAAGGCTGTATCTGTGTATATTGTATTGTATTTGCACAAACTGAAAGAAACGTACGAAACGAGCGTGAAATCGAATTTAAAATGTTTGTATTGGATTGGATTTTGCACAACCCCTACTCTCTCTTGATTTTTTTCCCTCAACCTAGGCGGCAATGGTATGCATCCATCAGTATTGTTTCAAAGAAAAAAGAAAACAATTTTGTAGTACAATGCCACCTATGGAAAAAGAAAGAAATAGTCGAGCTATGTACCATTATGTTTTTTGAATGTGACAATGGTTTGCATATTTTTTTCTGGTACAATATGTTATGTGTGCGTCAAAAGCTCAAAAATAAACTTAAAAGGTGTCAAACGGGGCCGTGTCGTACAGGACTGATCTTTTTAGAATCGGTCTATTTAATAAACTGGTCATGTTTGGCCCGTCTATTTATGAAAATCATTAATTTCGAACTCAGGCTATGCTTGTGTTGGGCCACTAAACGAGTTGAGATGAGCCCATGCCAAATTTGACTTATGTATTGCATTTTTTTTATAAAAAAAATTTACAACTTCATTTAAATATTTTTTTACAATTATGTATATACAAACAAGATTGATTATTTATTAAAAAAAGAGGCCATTAACTTTATTTAAAATATATTTAAATAGATAATAACTAGATTATTGTTTGGATTTTAAAAATTAAAAATTGAAAAATAAAATCATTATTTTATACATAAAGAAAACATTAAATTTTAATATATATTATTAGAAAAAAGAAATAGATTTGAATTTAAGATATAAATGTAATAATATTATGTAATATTTTTCTCTAAAATAAATACAATTTAATAAATGGAATTTAAATGGGTCGGCAAGGCCCATTGGGCGAAATTACCTCGTTCGGTCCGTTCGAAGATACGGACTGTGCCATGCCGGGCCTTACTTAAGCGGATCATGTTCGAACTGGCCCAATCCATTTGACACCTACTAACTAGCGATTACGAAGTTTGGGCCAAGATTTTCTTGGATGAGATGAAGAGTTTGTTTGTTGGTAGATCAAGCCCAAGGAAGCAAGCCCATCCTTGAGGGTAAAATTGTAATACGAAGAAACATAGGGGTAAAAACGTTATTAACCTGTTCTTAAACCTGTGGGTTGTGTACGGACCAACCAGATTGGAGCTTCAAAAGTCAAAATCATAATTCATCCCACTCTTGTCTTGTCTCCTCTGCTTTTCCTCAATAATTGTGTTGCGTTGCTTTGCTGCTTTGGCCAGTCAGTTGTGGTAGCTTTGTTCTACTTGAGAGTTTCAGACCAGTGATTATAGGATGGCAAGCCAGCCAACTGAGATCCCAAAAACATTTTATGACTTCACTGTTAAGGTAAGAAAATCTCTCTTCAATTAGTTTATAGGTTTCTGCTATATGTTTTCCAGGAGGCTCTGTAAATTTTGAAGACATCTGATTGTTTTGAATATGTTCTTCTTTCGCTGGGAATTGAATTTGAAAGCTGGGTATTTATTTTTCTACATGTTATGAGAATTTTCCCTAGCTGGTTCTGGTTGGTTGCCAAGAAAAAAAAACTTCAAGGATGAAGGACCTGTTGGGAACATAAGAAACTTTGATTTTTGTTGAACCTATGTTGGAGATTGAGTTGAGAAGTGTTCTTTGTATCTTGTTTTTGTAGTTGGTCTTATAGTTTTTAATTTGTGTAGGATGCTAAGGGAAATGATGCGGATCTTAGCGTCTACAACGGAAAAGTTCTTCTGGTTATCAATGTTGCCTCCAAATGGTATTATTCTACATACTTTGGTTTTTATTTTATTTTATAAACAATCAACAAAAACAAAACCTATTTATTCAATTTCGTTTTTCACTGATTTGTGGCAGTGGCCTGACCAATTCAAACTACACAGAGCTGAATGAACTATATCAAAAGTATAAAGATCAAGGTTTGCATTTCCAACTAATATTGTTCTCTCTTTGGAACAAGTTTATCTGCTGCTTCTTTCATTTTAATTTTCTTGTTAATGTATATACTCATTTTTTCTCATATCAACAGGCTAATTTTATGTGACAAAAAAGAATTCTTGAGTTTGTAATAGGGAAATCTTCTCCTCATCATAAATTTCATATAAGCAGTTTGAAACTTCACTGAAATTATACTTTCCTGTTGTGCCTTTACGTTTTTTTCCCTTTGTATGATATACCGGGGGGTCGATGCAGGCTTGGAGATTCTGGCATTTCCATGCAACCAGTTTGGTGCTCAGGAACCGGGAAGCAATGAGGAGATTGAAGATTTTGTCTGCACTCGTTTCAAATCAGAATTTCCCATATTTGACAAGGTCGATTCAGGGACAGTAGAATATGTTGTATCTATGTTCATGCCATCAAACTTAATTTAGTAACTCAAACTGGTGGAGGATTGAGGATCTCTTGTGTTTACAAGTTTTAGTTTTGAGGGTTTCGAGTTTGATGGATTTAGAAATTTTACATGTGTTCTTCCCTATGGCTGTGTCAACTGCATAATGTGAGATGTTTGGAAATTTACCTTATTTTGTTCGTGTTAGATTGAAGTGAACGGTGATAATACTGCTCCAGTGTACAAGTTCTTGAAGGCAGGCAAATGGGGATTCTTTGGAGATGATATTCAGTGGAACTTTACCAAGTTTCTAGTTGACAAGGACGGGAAAGTGTCCGACCGCTACTATCCAACCACTCCCCCCCTTAGCATTGAGGTAAAAACCCTGACGTCTGCAATCTGGAATTTTGATTATGCTATGCTGCCTCTGTTGCTTATTGTAGTTGATCATCGATTCATCGGTAGATTTGTCAAGCTTGCTGACCTTTTGACATTATACGATTTTCGCAGCATGACATAAAGAAGCTGTTGGGAGTCTCTTGAATGCTGAGATGAGATGTGAAGACTGCAACATATGCTTGCCTTTTGTGTATCAGGAGGGAGAAAATGTTCAAGCTTGCTTTTGTACGTTTGTGATATTATTAGTGTGTGGCTTCAACACTAGTTAAGGGTGTTCCTTTGTTAAACTAATGTCTGGATTTCAAGACTTTTTAAGGTTGTACGTGCATTTATATTTATGTGTGGTGCTAAAACATGAAGCAATTGCAGTCCCCGCCTGTTCCTCAATGACCTGTGATACAAAAATATCTTGGCTGTTTCAAATATCGGAAAACATGGTCTGGTTAGTTGGTCATTTGTTAGCACATATTGTGATGTGGTAGAATAATGTAGTCACGTGATTGGAGAGACATAATGTAAGACATGAAATTTTCTCTTAAAAAAGTTCCCGTAATCATTACGGGTGATAGTTTTTCTCGGAGGTTAAGATATGTTAATCTCAGTCACGTTTGAACCCCAAAAAAAATGTAACATAATTACTTGAACTTGAACAACATGATTTTCGTCCTTTCCTTGAAAATTACAATTTTATCACCATAAGATTTACATTTTTTTTCCTTAGTAAGCAATAGCATGTTTGTTGGATTGGCCCCCTCCCCCCCCCCCCAAAAAAAAAGACCCAACGGCATGTTAGTTGGATTGGCCCATACATTTAGTATGCTGGTCCTGAGTTCAAGCCCCGAAGTACGTGCGTGTTGGTTCCCTTTCCTAACTTTGGCAAAAACACAAAATAACAACAAAAGAAAGAGAAAAAAACATGATTATATTTGATCTGGCAAAAAACTTTTGCATGCAAAACTGAACCATTTCTACCGTCCAAAAACAAAAATGGCGGAACAACCATCGTCGTTGCACCTCCAGCGTCAAAAAAAGGGAACTACCCTACCGTCATTTCATCTCCATTTATTGCCCTAAAGAGAGTTGATTTCCTAAAAAGCATCACTCAATTGGAGTTCTTGCGATTGTTGCTCATTTTGTGTTTGATATCTTTCCAACAAGAGCCCCTTCGGTTGAGCTTGATTTCATTGATTATATTTCCTATGGGAAATGTGTTTTCTGGTTGCTTTAGCCAAATGCACAAAGGTAAGATCAAGCGTCTTCTTTTCTTGTTTCCCCTGATTTGTTTTTGTACAAAACCAACCCAAGTGCTGGTTTTACATTTTGCTTCCAATGTAGGCCCTTCTCTTTCACATTTTTATTTTGGGTCAGAAAATTTCTGCATCATGCACCTGGATTTTCATTTTTCCCAATGTGATAGTTATGCATTTTCTGAGTTCTGTAGGGTTATGCACAAGAGTGAACAAGAAATTAAGTTTAGAGCAAGAAGTCTATAGCTTTTTTTGAAATTGTAGAAAGAACACATGTAAACTTCTTGAGTGGCAAATGCTAGAGTCACCTAAAATAAGGATGTGAAAGAAAAGGCATTGTTGCTTAATGCTTCTCTCTGCCACCCACTTTCCTCATTGTTGTGTCTTGTCTGTTCCATTTGCTACTTTTGTCACTTGTGCTAGCTCTTCTACTTCAGACTTGGGACCAGTTTATCGGATGCCAAGCCAAGCCAATGAGTTCCCAAGTACAAAAATTTACGAATTTACTGTCAAGGTAAGGCTCTCTTCAATTAGTTTATGCATTTCTGCTCTATCTTCTAGCTGGGTCTGAAGACTGTAAATGTTATTCAACATGTAATATAATTGGTAGGTGGCTAGTTTTGAAGATATCTGATAATGTTGTTGAATATGTTCTTCCTTTCTGGAATCAATAATCCATGAGTGAAGTTTGAATGTTGGTTACTCCCTTTTTGGAATGTTTGAGAATTTTCGGTAGTGTGATTGGTTGAGAATAAAAAACGCATAATTGAAAGAAAGGGAGAAGGAAATATTGAGACGATGATAATGGGAACATATGTGGCTGGTTCCTTGGTTCAGAATGAAAGGATGTTGTTTTTGTTGCATCTATGTTGGAACTTTGAAATTCAGTTTAGAAGTAGACTAGCAGTATTCTTTATATTGGGATTTTGTAGTTCATCGGATGGTTGTAAATTCGTTTGTTAGTGCAGGATGCTAAGGGAAAGGATGTGGATCTTAGCGTGTACAGAGGAAAAGTTCTACTGATTGTCAATGTTGCTTCTGAATGGTATCCTCATATTTTTCGCTTCTCACATTTATTATTACTCTTCTTTTCAAAGAAAAAGAGAAACAAAAACCTATTTATTCATTGTTGTTTTTCACTGATTTCGAGCAGTGGATTGACCGATGAAAATTACCCTGAGCTAACTAAACTATATCAGCAGTATAAAGATCAAGGTTTGCATTTTGAGCTAATATTGTTCTTTCATGCTTACCATTTTGGAAACCATTAGAAATGTAACTGTAGCACGGTGACCAGGAAATTTATTCTTGACTGAACATCGATGTAATTTGTTTTCTTACATGTGGATTACACTTTCTTCCCTTCTGACTACCTCTGTGTCTGGAACATGCTTATCTGCTTCTTGTTTCATGATTTTTCTTTATAAATTTATACTGTTTTGCATATACCGCAGTAATTTTTTTTTTTTGGGGGAAAAATAAGAATTCCCTCTGTTTGCCATACGGAAATCTTTTTTCGTAGTTCAAAAGTTTGCTGAAGTTCTAATTTTCTCTTTATTCTTCCACTTTGTATGATAAACAGGCTTGGAAATTCTGGCATTTCCGTGCAACCAGTTTGCTGCTCAAGAACCAGGAAGTAATCAACAAATTGAAGAGTTTGTCTGCACTCGTTTTAAATCAGGATTCCAAATTTTTGACAAGGTACTATATTATGTTGTATCTGCCTTCCAACAGCTCATGCCTATGACTTCTAGGCAAGACAGCAGATTTTTCAGCTACATGCTCATATATTGTCTGTTTAAAACAACGCAGAAGTGCATTGCTAACTATCCTGTATCTTCCAAAAGGAAAAAATATATAAATTTTTCCGTTTTCATGCATGAAATAATATTTAAATACTTGAAGTTTGCATCCCAGCAAACTTAATTGAGTCATTCAGATTGGTTGAGGATCTCTGTGTTCACAAGTTTTAGTTTCAAGAATTTCAAATATAATATGTTTAAGCTTGTCAAATCAACTACTTTAATAGTTGTAGTAAATTAGCGGTTGTAAATTATACTTCCTATAGAACTTCTGCAAGTTAGAAATTTTAGATGTGTTCTTCCCTGTAGCCATTTGAACTAAACCGGAGGGCTTGGATGGTATTGTAATAATGTGAGATGTTTCTAAATTCACCATTTTTGTTCTTTGTTTAGATTGAAGTAAACGGTGATAATGCTGCTCCATTATACAAGTTCTTGAGGTTAGGCAAATGGGGATTCTTTGATGATGATATTCAGTGGAACTTTGCTAAGTTTCTTGTTGATAAGGAAGGGAAAGTTGTTAATCGTTATTACCCAACAACTTTACCCTTTAGCCTTGAGGTAAAAACCCGGATGTCTGATTCTTACAGATAATTATGGTGCCTCGGTTGTTTTTTTCAGTTCGATCATGGAAGTTTTCTCAAGTAATAATAGCTTCCCGATATTATACCATATTTGCAGCATGACATAAAGAAGCTGTTGGCAGAGTCTCATGAATGCTGAGATGTGAAGGCTTCAACAGACAATTACCTGTGATACAATCTCATTAGTTTATCTAGTTGTTTCAAATCTGGTAAAACTTAGTCTGTTAATGTAATAACCTCAAAATTGGGATTTTGTTGTTATTAGTATTTCAAAAATTCATATGAGGTGGATGATAATATTGGATGTTTTATGAATTTGGTTTGATGTAAAAATATTGGAATTAAGTGAGTTTAATCAAATTGGGACAAAAATACCCTTATGATTAAGTTTATGATTTTTCAAAGGAAGTACAAGAAATTGAAGTGAGAAAATTATGATTTTTGAATTGGAAAATCGAGATTGATCTCACGAACGCGTAGGCGCAAACGGTTCGTGAATCGGAGTTGAAACGAAGAAGTTATACTCGTTTGAAGTTTCAGGGACTTAATTGCAAACAGAGACTTTGCCTATAAATTACAGATGGGCACTGTTTGGATTCATATTTTGCAATTCAATCCGGAAGTTTGAGAGCTCGTCGGAGAGGCGATTTCCGGCGGCTTCTGCGGCGGCGTACGGTGGCGGTGATCGACACCACCAACCCAGATCGATAGCCTGTTACCTCTTGAACATAACCCAAGAAGAATAGGAGCCATCGGAGGTGTGGTGAAGGTACGGTGGTGCTGCGAAGTTGGTTCGTCAATAGTGAAGTCAACAACTTCAACCGACGGTTTGAGCCACTTACACTTCGAATTGGACCTCGAGGTAAGAATTAAAGTTGTTCTACTCAGTATTACGAACATTTTGGCATAGGTCTTGACCGGCGATTCTAAGGTTGGTCCGTCGCCGGAATAGTACCCAAACCACCACCGGCGGTGGCGGCGCGTGGCGGCGCTGGGTGGCGATTCTGAGTTAGGGCTTTAGAGACACAATGTAGTGCTGGAGTTACTGAACATGTTTGTATGTTTAAAATTGTTGAGATTCCGTCGTTTAATCGACGATTTGGAGCCTCACAAATCTGGACCATTGATTGGAGATGATCGGACCGTTGGATCGTGTCCAATTTTAATTATGTTGTAGCTGGTGTTGTGAGGAGTCTGTAGGTTCAGACAGATTGATGATCGGACATCCCGATCTTAAGTTATCATATTTCAAAGTTAAGGCGAGCGATCGTCATTCGATCGTGTAATGTAGAATAATCCGACCGTTGGATTTGGCCCAAATTGTTGCAGGGTGATGTCGGGACTATTTAGAGTCCATTGGTGCAATCGGATTTGAAATCTGAGATTGTGGGCCCAGGCGGATTTTTGGAGTGTCGGTTAGACATGTGGGACCCACGGGACCCAAATAGTGACCTTTTGGACAATGGGTGTCATTGGTCATGATTCGACGTCGACAGCACGTACGTCACAGTTTTGAAGTTTGTTGGACGAGATTTGATCGCTTTGGACCCCGGTTGGTCCAAAGGGCATTTTCGTCATTAGTTGCGAAATCTTGGATTTTGGAGTTTTGTGCTAAGTTGAGTTATGTACTTTGCTTAGGTACTGTTGGAGTTTGAGTTGCTTGTGAAGGATTCGTTAAGTTGTTAAAGACGAGCTTGGACGAGAGGTGAGTAAAACCATCCTAATCGTGAGTAAAATCACGAATTATTATATTTATTATAATGTGATCTTGGAGAATGTTAATGGCTATAATTAACATGTTGGTTGTGATTTTATAAAATGTTTTAATTAATTTAAAACACATGAACTTGTTCTTCAATGGTTCATGAGGTAATTGAAACCTATTTTGTTTTGAATTGATTATTATTATTGGAGATTTTGGTGTTTAACCATATAACATATGTTGTGGATGTATGGTGGAAATTCATTCGTGAATAACCACATAAATATATATAATAAATATATATTGCTGTGATTGGTGTATTTGGCTATAAAACAATGTTTAATGTTAAACAACATTTTATATTGTTTTGGTGTTGGTGTTTTGGTGTTGGAGTTTTGGTGTTGACGGATTTAGGTGAGAATACCTTGAATCCTTCTGAGTTTGTCAGGTGGGCATTCTCGTGGCAAATAATGAGGGATAAATTACCCTAGGGAGCAAGACCCAAGAACAGTTAGAGCTCTAGTCTGGCGCCATCTAGTACTCATGACTGGCGTGTAATCATGAGTGAACACTACTATGGTGTTTTGTAGTGTTATAGATTAGAGGTTCATAGTATTCTCTCTTCTTCTATCTGTCAAATAAATGACGTGTGAAAACTACTTTGAAATAAAGAGTTTTGGTGTGGTCACAGGTGGTGATTCAAAGGTTCTTTAATAAAAATAAAAGAATTGTGATTGTGATGATATTGATGATTATGATTACCTTTGTTATACAAGGATTGTGGTGTGCTAATGAAAGTGCATGTGTTTGTATATTATGTGAAATTGACATATTATACCTGTGGACGTGGTTTACTCATACGAGCTTTAGAAAGCTTACCGGGTTGTTCCTGGTGAACCCGGTGCACTATTCAATGGTGTAGGGGAAAATCCTGAGGTGGTAGAGACGGTGAGCAGGAGAATTAAGGTGAGGAGCAGGAGGCTCATTGGTGGTCCCACAGACTGTAAAGTGTGGTGTGAGAGTGTTGGTGAGTGTTAGACTTCCGCTGTGTGAAATAAGCTCTGAAGAGCAATGATTGTAAAATGATGATTGTTCATTTATTGTGTGAGTTTGTAATGTAATATTTGACTCAGAAGAATTGAGTCATTATTGACATTGTGGTTCGGAACAGTGGTGTTGTATCAAGAAAGAAAAGTTTAAATTTCTAGGTACTTTTGTTGAAGGTTCCGAGCTTCGCGTCCCGGATTGTTGGTTGTTCTTTTTAAATTCGCAGATTAATTGTTGTGGGAAATTCGGGGCGTGACAGTTAATAGGTTATTTGCGAAGACGTAGTGCAGATTCATGTCCCAGGTTCCCAATAATAACATTAGAAGTTAAAGGTGTTTATCTCAGTCACATATTTGACCATATATCTTTCAGCTTTTGCTTTTCCTTTTTTCTAGTTATACAAGTTAAAGCTTTTACATCCAAAATTTCCAAGTAAAACTGCCCGTCGTAGACAGCTCAGATGTTTTGTTTTTGGTACTGTTGGTGTGTCCTTGGACCGGTAGGCCAGTTGCTATTGCCACATTTAGAAGGGAGCCAGTCACGCCACCATCCCCGAGCAGACAGCTTTTCCACCCATTTGGAGAGGGTTGGTTTGCTCTCTTGGATTGCACAAAGTAATTACAATTGGTTTTTTTCATCATCGAAGAGAACATTAAACGTTTTAACATCAACACAGGCCCCTGTGGTCGCCAAATCTTCCCTTGGAAGGTCATAGTTTCAACAAAATGGGAAATCTCCTAATTGTTCCGAATATGGTAGAGCTTGGAACCACAAATCAACGACATTACTAGTGCCTTGCAAATATGGTTCATACCTACGTAGCAAAAGACCAGTTGCTCAATAAACCTCATTCATCCATACATATGCAGCATATAATTCTGCAAATTGTGATTCAGAATTGGTTACAACTACAAAAGGACTTTGATTTGATAGAAAGTTCCAACCAAATGCCAAAAGAATTTCTTGCTACAGATGAGTATCTTAACCCTCCACACTACTTGAAACTTCCTCAATTATGTTACCGAAATAACCCCCAGAATTACGGCTTTGTTACAGATTATGTTAGCACAAACTTGTTTACCCACCAGTGGGTGAACAAGAGTAGTAAAGTTACAATTCTCACAGATTCGGTTCATTTACAACAACACATACACAGATTCGGTTCATATACAAAATTGGCATGTGTTTGTTGCAGCATATCTTCAACCGCGAGTCAAGTCGATGCCGGTGTGCGGATTTCTCAAATCAACTTGCCGCGAACCAGGCCAAATGCCTGCTCCAGAAGGATTATAATTTTGAGTAGGCGGGGTGTTAGATGGTAGGGCCAATTTCTCATTATGCTGAGGCTCAGAATTCTCATCACCATTGGGGCCAGCCACTTGCTTGTTCTTGGTCTTGGAGCCACCATAGACAAAACTACAAAGCACAACCTGCAACAAAAATGAATTAGACCTCTGTGCTGCCATCTTCAAAGTGCGTATATCCACATTTCTAGACTATAATCAAAATCTGATAAAAAGACGCCTCTAAGATCATCCCATGCTAGACAAGTGTGTTTCAATCACACAATCTTCCAACAAAAGATAGCCATCTTCGAAGTGCGTATACGCACAGATATTGCATATCACAACCTATGTACACGTGCAAACTACACTCTTGCAAAGATGTGCAGGAAATATGGCATTAGCACTACTAGAAATGTTTCTGAGCAGTAAAGAAATTACCTGCACTGGAGTTGCGGCAATAAGCATTGCCACAGCACCACCAATGACATGACCATCGGGACTAGAAAGGGAAACACTTATACCCCCTGTTCAATTGCGTGGTCCACCATCCTCAGCAACCAAGTACGACCCTGACAAGCATAATATCTGGAAACGACCCTGCACAGCCATATAAACAATTGAGTCAAAAAGAGTGAAGCTAATTCTGCAAAAATTGGACTAGGAAAAGTAAGTGCATTTTTGTGAGGAAGGCCATTCATGATATCAGCATTGACTATGACAGCAACTTTAGGCCAATCTATCATAAAGACTATATTTAATAAAACAACGCACTCCCAGAAAAGAAAAATAAACGTTATGAGCTGTTTCACAAAGGATAAAAGAAAGAGAATAAAAATATGTTGCAACTCTTGGAGAAAAGGACTGAGGTAGACATTTGAAGCTATTTAAACCTGCATAGTATCTGAACTAATTACTGTCAAACAAAGTTTGTTCAACCTTCCTCTGACAGATAAACCGGCCTTAAATTCATGCAATCCTAATGGCATTAGTCACACCACTTTTTATTATATTAGGTTCGGTCACTCAGAAGGATTGGCTACAGATCTTAACTACAGACCTGCCTAACCCAAAGGTAGATGAAGTCTCACAATCACCATAAACATGTCATGTTCTAACATTCCAATTATCTGATCAACTCACAATGACTTGCAGCAGCTATAGCATCACCCGTTAAATCATCAAACAACCACCTTCAATTATCTCTATTTTTTGCACTAAAACCCCACCATAATTAGAAACCAAATCTAATCTATGTCAGTAGCACTTCATTTTTTGGCAACTCAATTGATTTAAGCTAATCAAGAACTGTCCAACCAATAATTTGTTTTAGTCACTTGACCACGTTCTCCTTAAAACAAAACTTAAACTACCCGAATACCAGCGCAGACAAACACCCATATATTCCCCACACTATTAACAATCCAGCTATTGCCAGACCAAACTGCACTCAAACCTTAAAACTTTCAACAATTATCAGCACCACCACCTTATTTTGAAACTTCACACTTTGGACAACATATCCATACGTTCTGCCTCAACCACTTTCCCAGATCTTGCTTAAGATATTCTAGTTCTAATTCGTAGAAACCAACGCTACAATGGTATTCTCATATACGCATAAACTACTGCTTCTCCACCCAAAGATATCTGTTCAAAGCATATTACACTGCTCAAACACCTACAATTCCCGAGACCATTTTTTAACAATCCTAGCAACATCTAACCCAAGCATGCAAGTATTACCTTCCCTGACTCAGATTTAAATCCCATTCCTGGACTCAAGTAGCAGACATACAATTTTATATCCAAACTAAGAATCCCCTCCAAATCATAAATATCACACCATGGCTTTAAAACCCAAACCTTAAACTCTTTCTCTTCCCTACGATCTTCCATACGTAGATAGATTCCCTGCCTCCTAGCCCTTCATTTCTCTCCTTTTCATTCTATTCCTTTGATTAGTTCTGATTCTACTGGTATCCCAAAGGCCATACTAGCACTTTGTATGTCATTGCTCTTCTGGCCCATTTTTTTTTTATCAATAGCTAATTACTGCACTAGTTTCTCATCATCTATTTTAGAAACTAAACAAAGTGTTCAAGTTATTAAAGAACAACAAAATTTGAAATGTAACTATAACCAACTACAAACTTGCACATCTACCCCGGACAGCTCTTTGCAATCATAAAATTTACAACATTACGTAAACTGAACTACAGTTGCAACTTATGGTATTTGCAAGAAATATTTTAAACAGAAAGAAGGAAATCTGCAGCTTTGTATCCTAAATTTGAAATGGAAATTTTCACTAACTTTAATAAGACCAACATAGAAGGAAAGCCATCTAAACCAACACGAACAAAAATAAACACAGAATTGAGTACTTCAACCTCAAACGTGACACTGACACCAGTAGATGCAGGCTGACGTAGAGTTACTGAAGATGCTGAACCACTTCCTGACAAAATGCATAGCGCCCTTGGTCTCTGTTGTGAAAACAACAATAATTTTGCTGCAACGTCCTACAAAGGCAAAATAACAAAGTATATTAATCATTGAAAATTAAGTTCAAGCCATTCAAAATAAAGGCTTCCACCTAGACCCAGACTCTACTGACATGTGTGATCATGCTTTTAGAGTAGGATGATATGTGTGTGCCCCTTTGCAATTGTATGTATGTGTAGTTTGTGGAATCCTAGTGATATGGTCAGTCCATTGATATGTGCTTTCAACAATCCCCATAGTTACAAACTCAACATGTTGAAAAACTCTAATGCCATCTATGAAGCTTTAAAAAAGAAATGGGTAAAGCATTATGCAAAACTTTAATAGCAGCATTCTTATTACCATGTGTTCATGATCCAGAAAACTCCAGTACAATTGATGTAAAAATTATTTGGATCAAGCTTCTAGTCAGTTATCTGAAGCAAGCATAATAGGCCTGGTAAAGCATGATTTTTTTTCCCATTTTGGTATCAATCTGCTTTCCTTTCCTTATGCATGAGAGAAAATTTCAGTACTTATGCAGATCTAATGCAGCTTTAAAGCCATAATTAAGCAAACAATAAACACTAACAACCTCGATGTGTTAACAGAAGGCATTGCCAAACCAATAAATTGGGGCAACTGATCGCAGAGGACAAAATTCTTCTGCATCATATTTTAGGTATCTCAGTAATTTGAACTTATATAGCATACCTCTCCAGCTCCAATGGTGATAACATGGGGTGCAAAAGCCAGTCCAGCTGAAGTATTCATCCAGTCCCCTATAATAACAGTTTAACATTTCCAAGAAATAGTAAAAATTCATAGATCTCAAAGTACATGCAAAAACAGATGGTGATAATTACTTAATTACAGATGACATGCTTCAGCTGATTCAGATGAGAAAACCTCAACTGGAAAAATACAAACATCTGAGCAATAACTATCATAATAATAAGTCACATATATAAAACAAATCAGACACTAGAAGCCATTACTTTTTCTCCTGCATGCACCTCATTTTCACAACTCCTGTGCATATTTTGTAGATGCTTTTGCTAGTTAAGTTGTGGTATTAGTTAGTGGGCACCTAAAGGACATTACTCATAATTAACAAAGGAAGGAAGCTTAGGAACATTAGCAGAATTGGCATGAATTGAACACCATTTATAGAAATCAAGAGAAACACTACTAAAGGCTAACAATAATGAGCCACTATATGCTAGCCAACTAAATTTAGAAAAGTAATAAAATTAGAATCATAAAATATAAGTCAAGGCATAAAAAAGAAGGTTGTAGAAGTTGCACAGAGATTTACCAAGAGTAGCTAACTGTTGTTTCCTACCACTCCCAGGTGGCCGCCCTCTACTACGTTTTGGAGTGGGGCTGGTTGAACCTGGTCTAGGATTAGGTGTTGCAGACATGGGAGACAATCCCAGAGAAACCGGCCCATCAGGACCATACTTCCTGGGCCTCCCTCTTTTCTTCTTTACAGGCTCACCTGAAGGCACTCCAGGAGTGACATTCATGCTAATGCCATGATGAGGAAAATTGGGTCTTGAAGGCTCTACTGAGAATGTTGATCCTACAGAGCTGACCCTCACATTAGACTGAGGTTGAAGGACAGTGTTTGACATGTGCCTGAACCCAGGTGGAGTATGCAGTCCACCACCAGCCTGTGATCCAGGCATAGACCCACCAACCCCTCCCCTATGGATGTAGTATTGAGCTGACCCCCCAGACAATCCCATGGCTTCTCTCCCATCCATGCATTTACTGAGAGACTTGTCACTAGAAAGATTAAGGTTTTTGTCACCTAAAGATTGTGTCTTCAAACCCGTTGATCAATTATGCTAAGGATTGTAAAAAAAAACCACCCCACCACTAGGAGATTTCACGGAAAATGGAGATTGCAAAACAAAGGCTTCACGGAGGTTTTTATTCAAATGGGAAAATTTTCATAGCATTTTTTTTTCAAAACCAAAAGAAGAGGGGAAGAAATCCCCTTCAGCCCTAAATCTTCAAAATACAGGAACGCAGTGAGCTTGTAAAACGAGGATTTTACAAGGGTTTTACTTGAAGTTTCAGAAAAAATCTAAAAACCCAGCAAAGTTTTGATCTTCAACCGGAAAAACAAGAAAGTGAGTGATGCCAAAGCTTGAACAGAACCACCCTCACAAACCCATAACAGAGAATACCTAGGAAAAACCAAAATGTAGAAAAATCGGGAGCTCAGGTAGCTACAGAAAAGCAAGAAAAACGACCTGGCAGCTCTTGTAGCACTGCCTCAAACACAATAGTGTGAACAAAACCCTAGATTTCAAATCTAGGGTTTTGACAGGAAAATGCAGGAGGTGGAATGGAAAAAAGAGGGAGGAAAAGACAAAGAAAGGGAAGGGGGGTTGAGGAGGAAAATGAATTGAAAATTTGAGCTTTTGAATTAAAGGTGTGAGTGTATAAGTGTCTTGTGTGTGTGTGTGTGAACTGTGAACTGTGAACTACTCAAAGACCTTTTTCCCTTTTTTCTTTATTCTAAAATGTAGTGAGTGACTGAAGGGGTGGGGTGTGGTGGGGTGTAAGTATCTCTGACTATATGAAAGGAAAAACGAATGGTATTGGACGACAATGTGGGGCCTACCAAAGTACCAACCTAGATGTCCTTAGGGCACAGAGTCCTCCAAGAAAACTTGATTTCAACGGGATAATACTACTCAACCAATAATGCTATATTACCGTGGAAATTTAATCATGCATGTCATATTGTTATTGGATTGAAATAACAAAATAGTGTTATTCTCGTTACATAAAAGTCTTTCTCCTCCGGAGCCAATGGCCCCACATCTCTCTCATTCACTCTCTCTCTGTCCTCTCTCTTTCTCTCTTTAATGACCCCTTTGGCCTGGTACCTCTGCTGGTTTGGGTTACAGGTTGCTAATCTGATGTAAACAGAGCTAGGACCCAAAAGCTATTTTATTTTAACTTTTGTTCTTCTTCTGTTTTCTTTTTTGTGAGAGAGAGTTGGAATTTGGTCATGGGCCAGTCTAAAATGGACAAACTAATCTGAAAAGATTATTATTAATATCATTTTGAAGCAACAACAAGAATGTTGAATCAATTTTACTGTTTATGACTATATTAAATGAAGTTTCTTTTGTCTGAATTTTGGAAAAAGATGGGATTTGAAGTTACGATAAAAACAATGGCTGGAGATAGGGGAAAAGGGCATGTGATGGTGGTGCGTGTATTCAAAGGTAGGAAACGATGTCGTTTTCTTCTAATATGATTGCCTTGGTGGGTGAAATGAGCTGCCTGCTCTCAGTCTTTTTTGCGCTTAATAACGACTTTGAGACAAATGGGCATTATTGAGTCACGTAGTTGAGAACAAATCAAATGAGTGATTTGCGTGGTCAATAAAGAGTTGATTGTTGAATTATTGGCCTACAATCAAAAAGAAAAGAAAAAGATAAAATGTTTTCAAACTAGGACTAGGAATAGGAACAAAAACCTGGCCCACCTTTTGATTACACTTACCAACAAGTTGAATTGTTCATACTGTATTTCCAATTATCTTATAGCCAAAAATGTGATTTCAATTCATGGGATTGCGATTTAATTTCATTTATAAAGTTTCCACACTTGCTTTCTCTTCTACTTCTTTTGCTTCTATTAGGGGTGGTCACGAGTCGATTCGGTCCAACTCTACCTCTAAATTCATGTTCATTTTACAAAGAAACGATCCACACATCAAACGCTGGTCTCCTACAAAGTCACAGATATTTTAAATTGTGAGGTATGAGAAGAACCTAAAATGTAAAATACAAGATCTGGTACACTAATGTACACAATTCAGGTTCCTTTGTATTCATTAACAGAAAGCGTTGTACAATACAAAGTCCGGAAGGACAAAACTGGTGTCATCGCCCAAGACCGCCATTATCTTCACCAAATAATTCATTCACAAGAAGTTTGATCAGAGCTTCAATAGTTCAGTTAAGACCTGAGTTTGCTTTCCTGCAAGACTGATGATTTTAGGACCTCACAAATTCAATTTTTTTTAGTGCAGTCACAATAAAAATCACTGTGTCATGAACAAGTAAGAAAGTTAATCAAAGTCCTGAGCGGTTACAGACTTCTGCTTCCTATTAACATAATCCAGGTACCCCTGACAAATGAGAAAACATAAATTAATGCCAGCGTCCCAGACTTAGAAAACTGATTGAGAATAGTTAATAATTTCTTAAATGTTCTTCAGTATTGTCTACTGAAACAACCAAAAACACATCATTTTTATCATTTTTATCAGGCATGACCTAGAGCGTATTATTGAATGCTATGTAACACCAAAAAAATATACACCATTACCTGGAGTATACCAACAGCAGCAAACTTGTCAATAATTGTCTTGGACGTAACTGGATGCAAATTCAAAGGCCTTAAGAGTAATTCCACATTCTGTGTGCAGTCAAATAAAATTTAAGATTCAAGATCACTGACAAAATAATGGAAACATATGTGCAAGTCGTAATGATAGCCTACACACTAGCTTTGCCTGTTCTATTTTATGTATTCCAACTCTTGAGTGTAAACTGGCTTTCTCTTGGCACTCAAAGTAAAAGCAAGAACTTTAACATTTGAAACAGAAAAATTACAAAACTTAATTGATACCAAATAAACCTAAGACACATCCAAGTTAGTCGAAGGTCTATACTGATGAACTAATAACATCAGCATGTGATTACATCTTCTGATACACATATGTCAGAATTATCATATTTACCAAACTCGATAATTTTCCATGCCTATCTGCACTAACCTTTGATGTAAAGCCCTCATCCCAATACGTATATTTTAAGCCTTCAAGTTTTCTTGTCGCAGAGAGGTCATCAATGAAAAGCTTCACTTGGACAGCCTAAACGAAAGAAGAGCAAATCATTATCAGAAAGAAGATGCGAGTCCATATAGACAACTCAGGTTAAGATACACACATCAGGACTGCGTCTCTGTCTGTCGAAAGGGTATCCAACAATGAAGCCCTCCAGAGAAAGTTCAGAGATCTGCACATAAAAACAAAGCAATTATGACTCTGACTCGGAAATGAAGGATCAAAGTGTAGAAAACAGTTTACATCATTGAGGTACTATCATGTATGATTTGAAATGTATACAGGCTCGGTGCTATGCCGCTTGTAATCTAAGGATAATTGAACACTTGGGTAGGGCCGGGAGAATCACAACTCTAAGAACCAATCATGAAAAAAGAAGAAATACATATCGACATTTGTTATGCTGCAACGATGCAGAGGAAAATTCCTAGACTTCGCTCTGAAAGTAACTTCAATAATTTTGAAAAAGCATTATAATATGATGATGTCTTCAGTCATATATGGCAAGACCCAGACAGAGGAAAGCAATGGAAGGCATTCGGCCAATGGGCTTTGGGAATGAGGAAGTATGGGGGATAATGCCATGGCTGAAAGATATAGGTGTCTTTGACAAAATCAAAAGCCTTTTAACACCCAGTATGAGCCGTATCATAACCAGACCACATTGCCAGATGCAAAGTCAAATAAACAAATGGTCATGATTATGAGAAGCAGTTGCCACTGTGTTACTTCAATTGTCAAACCCTCACAACCAATATTCAATTTCAATCCGTGAATTAATATTGAATCCCCAGAAGCAGAAAAAAGAACCCAATAGTTGTATTTTTTAAGCTTAACCCGATAATTGTTTTAGGCACCTTCAAAGAACATTGCTAAAATAAATATTAGAAAAAACAAAACTTTAGAAAATGAAAAACAAACTCACCAAACTCTGAAAATCATCGGCCATCATATCAAGTGTTGATTTCTTCCGAAGCAGAACGCTGCGGAGCATCGAATGTTAACACACTCAACTTTAGTTCCGAAGTATAATTTGAAGACTGAGCATGTAAAAGAAGAATTCAATTGAATACCTTAAAGGTGAAGCAATCTTGTTATGAATGTCTGAAACAGCTACGCCGACGTACTTGTCGCCGACGTCCAAACCAAGCAAACGCCCGCGTTCAAGAGCATTGCCTCTAACCAAGTCTTGGAACAAGCTCAAAGGCTTTACGTACCTCATCTAATCGTATGCGGCTTCGTCAAAATATGATATTTCATTGAAGCATTTCGTCGAATAGTTGGTTGGTCGACTGATTAAGTGGCAGCCTCCGCTCTGTGTGACAGTAACTCACAGACTCAGACTAAATGGGTATGGGTCGGACCGGAAAGGAAAGAGAGATTGGGCCGTGAGGCTGGACTTATAACTGCATCCTAGCCCAACCCATCAACTTTTTTTTCCAAAAAAAGCAGCAAATTTTTATCGACACTCTAAAAAATACCATGTAATCATCCCTTTTGAATTTACAATCAAATTTATATGCACTACTAGAATCCTATCCAAAAAACGATAGACGAACATAATCTTATTGAGCGATCGTTCAGCAAATTGAGACATTTGAGTTATCCATGATTGAAAAAATAGACGAAAACAATGTTTTAAATAAATTGACTACGTAATGCATGATTTGGCAAATTTCATAATAGGTACACCGAGTGTATGTTTTGATTTTGATATAAATATAGTATTTATATATAATTGTTAAATCAAGTTGCCTTTTTGGGGGGAAATTATTTTGAAATGAAGTTTAGTTGTTTGCTTTTCTGCTTACAAAAATAATATATAATCGTTCTATGTTCTCTTTTTTTGTATGTTATGAAGTGAAAACAAGTTCAACTAAGGCCAACAGATCAAAAGCTCATTATTGCAGTCAAATTATCAGAATTCCAAAGGCTGCAAAAGGATGGCAAAAGAAAATTTTACCAATTTAGGGCTATCATCTGTCCAAAATTAAAAATTAAAAATTAGGGCTATCTACTTGAGCTGAAGCAATAAGAATCAATTGAATAAATTAAATGATTGCTAACAATCAATTTTTCATGTTGTTATTGTTGCAAATGAGAGAATAGAGAGAGACTTTCAAGCTCGGCACGTCTTTTGGCCGCCCTTCTGAAAGGTTTCCGATTTCGCCACCATAAACGCTCTATCCCACTGGAACACCTAAAAAGATTGTTGGGATCTGTAATGGCAAGCTTCTTTTGGTTTAGATTGGACTTTACTTTCTTTAGGTTCGTCCTGCACTTTGTGTGCGTGGGCGAAGGCGTTTTAGGCTCTACAAATTTGGCATCAGTACATCTGCCAAAGCATTTTGGGAAACCAAGTTACTGAAAAGGCACAGCAGTAATCGAAATAGGATGAAATATATTTTATAGAGACCAAACTGACCTCTCATGATCCACCCCCGATGCTGTAGAGAACACTTCAGTCTCTTGTGCTCGAGGCTCGCATGCAGGGCAAATGTAAACCTCTGGTGCTGATTGTAATTTAAGGCAGTCAAAGTGATACCACTCATCACATTGGTCACATGCAATCATCGCCCGCTGATCATACGGCTTTCGACATATGCAATAAAGCATACTCCGAGTTTTCAATAACTGCACAAGTAAAGCACAATTGTTTTTCTGGGGGGTCAGAGACCAAAGCACAAAAGGTTAACAAAAGCCCAAGACACCCAACTAAGATAAAGACCTATTGTGTTACCTTAAGTTCCTTCTCCATACGAACAGGCAAGTTTTCACCCTCCAAAACAAGTTCAAAAACTTTACCAAGTGGCAGAGCCCCAGAATCTGCAGCGACCTATGCACAGAAAAATTATGTCAAGTAAGAGAAAGGGCATAGAGAGAGAGTGAGAGAGAGATCATATTATCAATGCTCTGAACCTTCTTAGCATTATCTGCCCACTGCAAGCCAATACACTTCACTTCTGTAAGTTTCTGCCTATAGTGATCTCCAGCTGGAATATTCAAGGCAGCTCCCTACATAAAGCAAACCATATGCAACATCTTGAGCACACTAAATCAAGAGATGATAGAGGTTATTCTTTCACACTAAAGTGCCTTTCCTTGATAAAGGTTGCTCTTGTAGGAAAATCAAGAGTGAACTCACACCAGAACATTTATGAGCTTTTTCTTTTTCTTCTTTAGTTTATAAAAGCAAATGAAACTCTGTACCCATTTCTTGGTGTTCAGTATTTGTACACAAGTACAGAAACGCTCGATCTAATAACCAAAAGTTGGAACATGTTTTTACGATACCACCATTTAGATTAAAGAATTTATCAGAATGGACTGAGAAATTGTTGTACAAAAAATCCATCTTGAGACCATAGAATGCACTTTAAATTCAACTAATACCAGCAGCACATACCTCTTTTAAATGCTGCTGAATCTGTTGGATTGTGGGCTTTTGTGAACCCTCCAGTGACTTATTGACTTTGACTTTCCATGAGTATCTTGATAACGCCAACATAAGGTTGCAATCGCCTTCATGATCATGTACACCTTCCATTTCTCTGGCCTGTATAACAAAAACAATTTCAATGATGAAGACATGCCAACTTCTGCCTACATCGTGGTTATTCCCATCATGAGACTATACTAAGACTGGCTACTTTCAAATCCTTTAAAAGATATATATCTATACTTGTATTATAAAATATTGCAGAACCCGTGAGGGAGGTGAGGGTCCATCATACTAAGAAAAGAATTCAATACTACAACAAAATGCTCCTCAAGATACCTTTAAAGCTGTGCTTAGTTTTCTGAAGATGACACTCAGATCTTCATCAGAATAAGCTAATGCAAAATCCACTATTTCTTTCAAGCGGGATTTGCATGCCAGAGCTTTCTTCGTGACTTCTTTCAGTACCTCTCTTTCTTCAATACTGTAAATACAAATAATAATAAATCCCAAAACTTGAAGATCAATGCATTACTAAACAAGGGTTACTTCAAGAATAGCAAGTATAGCACACTTAATTACCAAACACAGAAATCTTCTTCACCAGATAGATGTTCAATAATTTTCTGCAGTTCTGGACGCATCCCTCCAAATTTCTATACCATGTAAAAATAATCTTATTAAAGATATTACCGATACAAGCTTCCTTATAAAAAAACACAAAACAACTTATACATACCAGACTGCCTCCATTTTGAGAAGTTGTTCCACATTCCAGATATCGGCAACAAGGGCATACATACTTTGCATGTTTTGCATCTACTATGGAAGTTGCTAGACACCGCCCATGGTAGCTGTTCATATAAAATATTTCAAGTTAAAACTTATAACAGAGAGGGAAAGAATCTACAGGAATTGTGTTTCTAGCTTGAAATTCTTCACAGGAAAACAACAAAGTACTAATAATAAAGTAGTAATAAAGATTGATGCGCAAAATTGAGATTGAGATATATAAAGTACTAATAACAACATTCAAAGGTGAAGGACCTGCAAAACTTTGAAATAGCAATAAATACCTTACCAGTCCTTGCACGAAGAACAAGTAAGAAATTCCTGATCCAGAGAACCACTGGAGCAGCATGCATAATAACCACTCTCTTTCAAGCCATGCGGCTCATCATATATGTGCATAGATCTATCTAGAGTCTGACTTATCTGTGAATTAATAGAAAATATTTCAAAGTATCAGAGATGTTGCTAGAAGGAAAACATTGCAATCAGATGTAACATATTTCAAAGAGTTTTAGTTCGAAACCTTTTCTAGAGCACCAAGCAATGAATCCTCATCTTCAATTAGACTCTTGACAATATCCATGCACTGTCGTTTCCAACTCTCAACCCTTCCAACTTCACATATGATCAAATCTAGTTCTGTGCAACTGAAAGCAACAGAAACTCCAAGTTCCTGAATGTCATTGAATCATATTAGGCATGTTGGCCAGGAAGTTATGCCAATTACATAATTGAGTGCAATTATCAATCAATAATACAAGAAGAAAAAGCAGCCAAAAGCTCTGCAAGGTTTGCCAAAGTGTTGTAGACTTCAACAATCACAGAAGTCATCATTTATAATCAATCATCAAATATGCTGAGAACATTATATATAAAAATCACGACAGTTATTCACAGTTGTTGCATTTAAAAAAAGCATAAATGCAGAACTGCAAGATGCAACTACCTACCCAGTAACTAGTAAGAGCCTAATCTAAAGGTAAACACCCTATATAATAATCACCCACCAACTAATTCAAAATAACCTGAAAATTAAGCGTCATCTCTGCATATGCAGTGCATGTGTAGGAGGGCTAATCATAAAGAGAACAAAGTCAAACTTAGTGACTTCTGAAGCACTAAAGCACGTACAAGCAAACGAATTGACATCATACCTTTAGCTGTAACATTAGTGACCAAGATCGTTCCCCCGGCCTTAATCTGAAAAGTCGATGCACTTGCTCAAGCCAATTCCTACAATACAGTTAAATGACTTGCAATAAATCTTCATGGTGATGAAAGATAAAGGTCTTTAAAATTAAAAAATTATGTATTTTTAACCCCCCACATTGAGATACTTATAACCAAAAGTTAAGTTTTTTTCAACCCCCAGACTGTTACATGCTTATTGCTGAGTTCAATGGTTTATGTTTCCCCCACACTGATCAAATGGACTAAAAGTAAAAACAAGCACTTCACCTAAAGAGATCATAATATGATATGACCAGACAACACACCACTGACTCAAGCAGAACTCTGAAGTTCTAGAATATAAGTTTTGAGAACCAATTAATTCCAAATGTTCTCTTTCCCTCAACTTGATAATTAAACATCACAACATTGCTTAAGACATAAGATCAACAAATCAAATACATATTGAACCACTAAAAGCAAAACTGAACAAGTTATTTCTATCAGTCTTTAGTGTAACTAAAAAAATGTTACCAAATAAATATGAAACAAGTTTAGAAATAAGCAAAAAATGAATTCGTCAAACAATTATATCAAACAAACTGAAGCCTCACTTGTGTTTCTGAATGGCACTTTCAACTTGACCAAACATCAAAGGGAAGGAAACACTAAGACTCTGCAACAGAAGATGATATAGTTTAGTAAGACTTGGACAAGTACCAAAGTATCCATGTATTGAGTTCAACTGAATATATAAGAATATAAATATGAAAAGACAACAAAGAGAGCGAAGAATAGCACCTGAGAATTAGAAAGAACTTCTTCAGCTTCACTTAACTTGCATCTTCCAAAATTGCATGATGCAGAAATAACCTTTGTAGCATGCTTAAGCCATTTGACCCCTTCAACCAATGAGCACCACAGTGCACTGGAGGCATATGTACCACAAGAATTTTCTACACCATTCATCAAACTATCCACATCCTACAAGGAAAATGACAAGTCTCTGTAAACTTTGACATACAGAAGAAAAATAAATTTTGATTATACAATTAAACCACGGCACACCAGGAAAAAAAAAACCTTCAAACCTACTGCCTGCATGTCATTCCACCATAAGTACCAAGGTGGCATTAGAATTTTTTTTATTTTTTTGAAGTTGGTCAACACAATATGCATGTACTGTTGCTTAGCAACTTGTGTCTTGTAATTATGTTTATTTTAATTGCCTTGGTACCAAAAGCATAGTTGATCACTTGATTGTGTTGGTTGGGACTTGGAGAGTCATTCATTTAGGAGACATTTGGTTATCTCCCATTTTTAAGAAGAAAAACCATAAAGAGATGCGAGAAAAAAGAGAAAGATAGGAAACTGAATACAAAAACCTCAAGCTCAAAACCAATTACATTTTTAGATACTCTACATGGCAAAAATTTTGAGGCCAAAATGATTATGAATTTCAAGCACTTCGAAGATGGCTAGATGTTAGTAGTGAGCATGGAAGTGAGGGGAATAATAATGAGTCTGGTGAGAACTCTTCCAGCAGTCTTAAGTTGAGTTTGGTAAGAAACGTATGGGAAAAGTGGTTCTCAGGTAGGTAAGATATAGAGAAGATATAGAGAACTAAAAGTTAAGCATCATATTAACTTAACTCAGGTAGGTAAGATATAGAGAACTCATGCAAAGTTGAGCACAGTCATGACATAAAACTTGGTTATTGCTGGATTTAAAAGTATCACCTCAAAAGAAGGAGCACCCGAGAAGAAAGAAAGTGCCTTCTTACACCATTGCAGCATAGAACACACATCCTTAAGTTTTGCAAGCTCATCAAAGTCAAAAGCAAGAGATAAACCAGTGTTCTTCATGGATTCTATTCTTTTAACTAGACTTTCAATCTTGGAAATAAGACCATCTTTTATTCCATCACCACTGATCCTCATATCGAATAGGCAGCTTATATCTTGCAGTAGAGAGCAAGCATCATGCTTCCATTCCTCACAGTTCATTAGAACAGTCTCAAGCATCGTTTTTTCTTTCAAAGATACATTTATACACTTTGACTCTGAAACTAATTCCTGCAACATCAAAGCATATTGTCACCTCTAGGTCTACTGATCTTTAGCAAAGAAAACATACAGGAGACGTCGAGAACCTTCAAGGTGTCAACATTCAGCAAAGAACTTGAAGCAGGTACCAAAGGAGAACAAGTCACCAAAAATGGCTCTGAGCTCCTCAACCAGGCCATAGCTTTTGATAGTGTATCCTTGACATCAAGGAGAGAAGGTAAATTCACATATATGTCTTCCGAACTCCTACAACATTCACACTTGATAATTAGAAACAAAAAATGAACTTATCCACAAACCCCAATATGCTAAAAAAGGACATGTAGAGCATGTAAAGGACCTAATAACATCCTCAATGTCAGATATATGGGCCTCATGTGCAAGAATATATTTTGCTCTTTCCTCCCATTGCAAGGCAGCATCCAGTACTTTGGACATATCAACAAATAACTTCTCTCCCTCAATATGTAACCTGAAAGAGAAACACCAAGAACATAGGTATTATACAATCCACTGCATTTAGTCTCCAACTTGTAAAAGGCATCAAGGTAAAGAAGCATACACTGCTGCCTCCATTATCACTTCTTGAATGAAGTCCAGAGACAATTTAGTATCTCGCATCTGCATATATTTCATGTAAATTATGTAATTTGAAGTTCAGGCACAAAAAACTTTTAAAAAAAGGTGAAACAAAAAAATCAGGGGGAAAGAAGGGGGAGCGAGGGAGATGAAGGACACACTAATAGTAACTTACCCTCAGCGCCTTTTCCCTGCACCGAGCCTTCTTCAACTCACACTCTACTAAAGACAACTGATCAACTGATAAAACCAAACCTAAGGTCAGAAATAATAGAAATCTATTTCCTTATATCCCTACTGAAAAAAATTAATATATGCCAGAACCTTTAATTCTCAAAGATGCTCCATCTTTTAGAATAAGCATTAACTCATCAACTGCATTATTTTGATCCTCCCTTTCATGACTGCTCACAACAGCATTAAAACGAGAAATCCAAGAAACTGCATCTGTGTGGTACTGACTCAGAAGCTTCAGCTCTGGTATGTTAACAGTAAAACCATCCAGCTCTTGAAGAAGCACCTCAACATCCTGCAGAAACCCTATCTCCATAAGTACTTGAATATCACACAAATGATTGGAGTAACCTATTAACCATATGGCTAACCTTAAGGCTAATATGATCCTTCAAAATTTTACCACATCGCGCACGACATGATTCAGCCTTCCCTAATAGATCCGAAAGCTTTTCCATATCTGGGAGTTGAACTTGGAGCTCCAAACTCTGTTTATTATATTCAAATTTATTATCCCAACCACCAAAGACATTATACGATCGCAATCTAAATTCTAAAATAATAAAAATAACTTGAAATTTCAAGTAAGAAATGAAAATGAAACATAATATATATAAATATATAAAAAAACTGCATGTAAGTCATCATTACCTCCAATTTCAACTTGAAAACAACATCAACGTCAATTGCAGCAGGACGTTTTTCTGAGATGCAATTTCTTATGCCTTCCATCAAGACCTGCCGCAATAATGAAGCCAGACTATAAATAGTTTTCCATATAACTGAGAAAATCTACTAAAAATACTTTATAGCAGCTATATTATTGTGAACTCATGATACGCAAAAGCGTATCAGACAGGCTTTACTATAATTGCGGTCTGAATAAAGTAAACTACCTTTGCTGATGAAATTCTTTGTAGTAAGTTTTCACTTTCCTTCACATATATTGGAAACTCACAGGCTCTGGAGTACAGCAATTCCAACTCAGATATCTGGAGTGACGATTGTAACAACAAACTCTTATCAATTATAAATAAGTAAATGAGATATCATAATATAATTGAATAGTGCTGTCAATGTACAGAAGACACCAGACTCTGCACAATTTCTTCACGTCCAGGTTTGACCCAAAAAAAAAAACTGAATCTTTAAAATACTGTTAAATGAAATATTCAGAGAATAGAGTAAGCAATAGAAATACCTTTGGGCATGATGACATAGCAGACTCAATGTCCTGTATCAACCCCCTTGCCTGTTCAGCATAATTCTGTATAAAATAATCACACCCCTGGTAAGAGTCTTAGTTGGCAGTCCAAGGATAAGCACATTATAACAATTACAACCACTCACTAAACTGTAACCTTCAAATTAAGATGACCAGGCTCATAACAGGGCACTGCATCAAAACTCAGCAACTCATTAATATATTCCATATGAGCTCTCTCTATACCGTTGCCACAATGAGATGACCAAGTTTCAATTTTAGATAGACAATCTCTTACACCTTCAGCCCATTTCTGAGATCGAATCAAATTTTTTGCCATTTCCCGCACCTATATTCCGAAGTAAAAGGAGATGAGCATCATTCTGCTAGGTGAAAATTCAAAAGTAACAGAAGAAAAAATCAGTTAGACACTCACAGGATTCATCTCAGAACCAGCCCAAAGAAATTGTTCAGCCTCCTTTAATACAGAAACATACTCATCTCTGGAAAACGGACTCTGAGAAATCTTACATGAGCGCAAAAGCCATTTTTCTGCAAGTTGAGAAAAAGTAGCATGGCCCCCTTTGACCTACATGCATTACATGGTCTCAGAATCATGGGCACCACATTTGTTGAATAAAAACAATCATACTGAGCTTGCTCAGGAAAAAACATAGATTAAAATTAAAAACCAAAAGGATATCATAGACTATTAGCAGAACATGATTGATTAGTGGAGATAAAGAAGTCAACCTTTTTTTTCAAAGCAGTCGGTTCATCAGGGCATGAGATTTTCCTTCTTAAAGCCCTACTTTCTGTTGTCTCCTCGAAACAATGTTTATCCATTGCAAGCACCAAGTCATGCAACTCTCCCAGGGTATGACGATATAGAAGACAAAGTCTTCTGGATTTGCATTCACAAAGGTGTTCCCAATGCTGCATAAAAGGCAAGTATGTTCAGTCAATTGAGAAGAAAGCACATGAATAGCACCAAGCTTGCAAAAAGGAAAGACCAAGTTTAGAGAGACTTCCAACCATGTTCATAATTTGATTTTCATAATAATCATAATAATTTAGCAAGTACTAAAAGAGAATTCTTAAGAAGGACAAGAAAACAAGATCATCAACAGCAGGTTCTAGAGAGCAGATAATGGATATCAACTGTAAAACATATAATGAGGTACAGAAAACAGTTGGACCCAATACCCCCAGAAAATGAGGAAATCTAGTTCAACCTTATCATAAACATCTTTGTTTGGATGTTAAAAGATTAAAGAACCACAAGCATGTATAATATTATATTATACTTTACTTAAAGTTAATCAAATTTCCAAAAAGAAAACCCTTTGCAATTGGTTTGGTAAAAAGGACAATAGATGGAAAAGTGAGGGGATGAACTGCCCCTCTGAGCCTACCAAACTTCAGCAGTCCAATTATGGGCGCATAGGGGGAAGGGAGAGAGGGGGGGGGGAATTTTGATTTTACCCTCTTGTCCTCAATCCACCTATTTAAACGAGGGTATATTGTAAAATTATATTTTTAATATTTCATTCCTTTCTGCTAAACAAGAGAAGGGAAACTATGTATCTTTGCTTTCCTTCCTTTATCCCTTCCTCATGATGAATCCTCTCCATCCTTCTTACCAAACACAGTGTTACTGAAAATTGAAGAGTAATCTTTGTTGGTCTGTCATTGCATCATCCCAATCAACTTAAAACTATTGTACAGACATCCTTTATCCATTCCAACTTTTCTTAAAGTAAGATCCCATGCAAGGTTTATATGCATGGATTATGAACACAACTTATGGCCACACTGTATTTGCATAAATTAATTCTAAACAGAGTCTGAGAATCGCATACCTCCAGACATACAAATGTGGATGGCCTACAACGACAAACAACAGCAGAAAGATAAAGATATTGTTTGCATATAATGCACGTAGGATCCTACAAAAACGGCAGGAAATACCATTATCATATGAAGATTACCAAATTTTCACCATACTAAGCCCAAAAACTAGGTCTGATTGCATTATGGGAAATACCTCTTCGGTACCAACATATTCAGGGCATTTCCTAGAGGACATAAGAGATGATTTGATGATCCCTTTTCTCCAAAGGCGCTCCCTCCAGGTTTTTTCCTTGCTGTAAATTCTTGTCAATTCTTTCTTCAAATAAGGTGTTACTGTGCTGTCACAGTCACTCTGCATAAACCAAAAACAAGATTAAGTGCATGACATGTCCGAGTCACTTAGGTGACTGGAGCATTGAACTTAAAAGGGAGGCAGCAAGCAATTAATAGCAAATTTATACAATGATGACAAAAGGCAACTACTCTGCAGCATTTCTGACTGAATGCCACATAAGAAAAGAATTTCAAGCAGAAAACAAAACCATTTGATAATAAAACATGAAAATGCTTTCTATCAAAGTACATTGAAAATGTAGCTAATGTATCCCATGGACTATCTAACAAACATTATTATGCCTTCAAAACACATTATTACGGTTCATACCCAAGGGATACTCCAAAATATTATAGCTGCAAAGGTCTGCAAACTTTTATGAGTTCTTTCTGAAGATTAACATCAACCTACACACTATAGCCTGTGATAGCATCAAATTTAAAATTTTAACATACAATGTATATACCAATAGATCTAAAATAGAGGTTCTTGGTCACAAATTTCATCGGCAAGCAAACAGACCTTGCATTTGTCTTGTAATATTTATTGCTACGTTATATAATATAAAGTTAAAAACATGGAAAAGTATATCTGTATTGACACAAATTTCATCGGCAAGCAAACAGACCTTGCATTTATCTTGTATTAAAAAGTTGTACAACTGAACATGGAAAAGTATATTTGTATTGACACAGATCTGAGAGCATCGTAAACTGAATCACACTGGCCCCAAAGGCCGTTGTTTCTTGAAAAAACGACAAAACACATCAAGGAAATATTGGTAATATTAATCAAACAATGGATTTTGACACACTAGTTTCAGGCTTTGTTGTTTGCATGGGAATAGAGAAACATTGGATCTTCAAGTCCTTTTACTCTTAGCAAGTATCATTTGAATTCTACATGAACCTAAAAGCAAATTTTCTTGTCAGATAACTAATAACCTTGGCTACAACGCAAACAAGCTCCTCGTGAGACAGAACAGCAGTTTTGCGATAAAGCTGATACAGCCCTGCTCCAAACCCACCATGAGGTAGCCAGTCCGCAGGAGCAAAATTGACAGCTTCTGCACAATTCAAACCTGAAAAAGCCAAAGCCAAAGCGTTATTCCCTGCATATTAAATTAACTGCACACTATGTCAACTGATCACTATCTGGCATACCAAGATTAAAACCTCCATGGTAAGATCTGGGGAAGGTGATGACAAAATTGCCAGGCTCCTAGCAGAGAGCAAGTACGAATATTACCATATCAGGATGGAAAACAATAAATCATCAACAGTTACCAAAAATACAATGAACAATTTAAAATACATATCTATATAATTAAAGAAAAACTATAAATACTGTTTTGCACATACTTAAAGATTGCCAAAATTGGCATGGATATTATATTTTGGTTCATACAACCTGAAGCCACAATGCCTAATTGTAACTTCTGTAGCAATGCAAACAAATCAATAACCTTACAAGCTCTTAATTTAAAAGTCTATATAGGACCTCACCACTTTTCATAGAAAAAAAAGGGGGGGAAAAACAAAGGAAATCTCTAGCAATATTCTTTCTTAATAAGTGAAATATCTACCCACATGAAAACCATGAAGGTTTTCAATCGTTTCCCCCTTCATATCCTTTTGTGAGAAGAACTGAAATTAGCAATGTTTATTAAACTTCTGTAGTATTTTTTTGTTAATTAAGGAGAAAAGGTTTCATTAACTGAGGATAAAGAATACAAAATGCTCAAACCTGTAATACACTATAAACAGGAACTCCATTCCCTTGCAAAACAGATGGATTTAACATGGTGACGAGCTGAAAGAGCAAATCAGGTTGTGCATCAAAAAGATCAGGAAGACTGTTACGCATCACCTACAGAAACCAAGTCAAAATATGTTCATGGTTCAGCATCAGAAAGAAACAACTATTTTGATGGCACATGAAGAACCAACGGAAACAATGGTGATATATTAATCATAAAAGAGCTGTGCAAGTAAAGAGAGGTAGGATCAAATATAATCAAATTCATTCCCTTGCCACATTAATAAATTCTGGAAATTCAAAAGAATACAAAAATGAATTGCAACAAGCATAAACAAGAAGGATACCATGAATGAGAGAAACACAATGATATTCTTAAGAACAAATATCAAACGTCCAAATAATTTAAAGAGAGACCAAGCTACCTTCTCAAATGCACTAGCTTCACTACCAGGGACGCTGTACCAACATTTTGGCTCTCCCCTGAGAACAAAATAAAGTAACTGAATACAAATTTTGAATAAAGCTAAAGTTGAAATCATGCACCATAAGTTCAAGTAAAGGGGAAAATATCTTATAGCTAAAAGTGAAATGATAATTTGAAAGATGACATGCCAGAAACATTTTTAATAAAAGCATCAATAGATTGTCATGAAGAATAGGAAAAAACTGATCCATCATGGAGAGAAAGCAAAAAGATTTCCTACCATTTTTTTCAGATTTTTTTAAAGAAAAGTTGTGAGTTATGCAAAAGTCTTAACGTATTCAAACAGCTCAAAGCCACATAAGTCATAACCATATATAGAACTTCAACTGTGAAATACTAAATTTGACAAAACTAGTTTAACAATTAAATGTCTTTGCCAAGAGATACAAAATTATTTTTTTACTCAATCAGTGAACTAACAATAAAAACAACAATAGTGTCATTATCACCCTAAGACAACCACAATGATACTAGGACATAGCCGAGGTTAGATGATTGTTTCATTATTCATATAATTGCAATAAATAAAAAATGTTATTTTGTCTGCCAGAAATGCTTTAATGCAATAAAAATTTCACCAAGGAATCTACACTAACACACAAACCACAAGCTGTTGACATCTCATCTTGCTCCACATAATGTGGACATCTTTACAACTCAAGGCCACTAATAAGCAACTTACTTGGATAATTTATTATGCATCTGAAGCCAAAATTGTCTCAAGTCAAATATAATAATTAAAGGAATGAGATACAAAGATATACATACCAGTGCAAATAATTCATCGAGTAAAAACAATGATCTTCAAAATGCCAACAAAAAGATGAGAACAGCATCCCAACATACAGCCAAGGCACCATAACACCAGCAATGTTATGATGAACAGTTCTAAGCACTGACCCTTTCAACTTGGGCAAGTTATTCAGATTCCATGGGCTACCACAGTATTCATCCCATATCTTGGCCTCAACTGACTCTGGTCTCTGATCATTTCCACGTGGAAAACCGCTCCCATAAATAGAAGTGTCCAAGTCACTGCCATACATAACTTCAACCTCACCAATGGAACCCTCCACAATTTCCCAAAACTTTTTCTCTATTTGAACCCGTGATGCAGATCCTGACCCAAACCATTTCCTCTTTGATCGATTAGCCACACGCCTAAAAACTTCCAGCGAGAAACGCTTACCAGGCACAAAACCAAAACTATCTTTGTCTGAATTCAAGCAATCCAAACAATACCAATTCCCAGGTGGGACCTGTTTCAAGGGCGGAGAGAGACAATGAATGTGCCACCCCTTATTGCACCTGTCACACAAAAGCATCACTTCGCCGTGCAACCCACTTCTGCATTGTTCGCATATCTGATCATGCTCCTCATCCTCCTTCTCTACCTTATAGACCTTAACTTTCTCACCCTCATTATTGGTTCGCCTCCTTTTGGAGCTGGAACATTCAACATTTTGTTCACTCCTCTTCTCCTCATGCATACCCCTTTTACGACTCCTAACCACCTCTTTGTTCAGCTTATTATAATACTTTTCATAATCATGTAAATGGTCTCGATACAATTGACACAATACATGCTTCGAACACTCCGAAATCTTTCTCGCTGGCCTCACAAAACGAGCAACCTCGCCCCACTTTTTCCCCTTCACAACCTTATCATACCCTCCATACCGCTTCGCAGCATTAAACAACTTACACAAATCCAACTCCTCCCCTTCAAAAACCACCTTCTTCCTCAACTTCTTCCCACAATGGTCCTCTAAGAACCTATTGTACTCCAACTCAAAAGTCTTGGAATCGCACGAAGCAGGCCGTACCTGCAACTGATGAATGGCTTGCGTTTTCGTGGGGAATGTGAATGAATTCAAATCCAAAGCAAATGGGGGTTTCCAGTTCTTGGGTGGAACTATCCTACAAATCCCATATAACTCAGCCTCTGGCCTGATCTTATATATATACTCCAAAGGGTCTCTAAATTCATCCTCAGTAGGATAATATACAGGTGCAGATGGTATATTCAATGATCCAGATGCTGAAACACTCAAATTTGGGCCTACCACTCCCTTCTCCACAGCCCTAGGTCTTCCTTTCCCCATTAACACCACTCCACATACACACGCAACCTATGCATACACCATACATATAACTACCTGCATAAAATTAAATTAAACCTCGCAGTACTAAAAATATCAAACAGGAAAGGTTTCTAGGGTTTTGCAGAGCGTACCTTTTTGAAGATAAATAGACAGTAAAGAGTCGGAGAGAGAGAGGGTGTGGTTCCGAGCTTTCTCTCTCTTAATAGTAATTGCTGCGTTTCGTGGTCTGGGTCGTGAAAAAGAATGCGAGGGGAAGTTTACGTATTAGGGCCTAAAAATGGTCAAATTTACGAAAGTGGCAACGCCCTTTTTCAAGCATCGAAAATGGTTTTCTCGTTATTAGATTTTTTCTTTCTTCTTTAACTTGGCCGTATGTTTCGTCGTTATTGTGTTTGTCTTGTTTGGTCATTTTCGCCGTTTGCATTGAAGAGAGGATTCGTTTGGGAATCTTCACGCGCAGCGGGATGGGACGGCTGAGAATGTGGCAGGGGTTTAATTAACGGTTCCGATTTAGTCGTTTGTTTTGCTCTGCGTTTGAAAGCGTGTTGGTCGCACGTGCGTGATGTATCTTTTTAATTTTAAGCAACCGTACGGCTGTATCCGGCCTCCTTTTGGGCACACGTGTCAGAGATTTAGAGTAGATAGGCTATTCATATTTTGCTAAATTTCATTTTTGACTCAGTAGTTTTTCCAAATTTCAATTTGGCCCTGTACATTCAATTTTGGCAAATTTGTCGTTGTAGAGAGAATGAGGGGGTAAAAAATGGAGAAAAAGGAAATAGGGGGAAGGGAGGGGCTCAATGCGGATTGGGGAAGACGAGAGAGGGACAGCGGTTTGGCGGGTTGGGCACTCGGTTTGGTGGGTTGGGCACTCGAATTTTTTCTCTCTTCCTAGTTTTCTTACGTTTTTTTTTTTTTTGTTTTTTGTTTTCTCTTTCAATGCTACTAGCCTTGACACACGCTCTCACACACACCAATTGGTTTTTTTATTTTTCTATTTTATTTTAGAATTAAAAAATATAATTGGTAGTTTTGTTCCATAAAAATAGGACCTACTATCATAGTTTGTTTTAAATTTTAATTTTTTTGAAATATAAAAAATATGAAATTATCATTTTATTCTCATTTAATTAATAATTTTAATTCTTAATGTTTGAATTAACCAATGGCATTTTCTAGTATTTTGAATGTTTCACCATTTTCTGCTTTTTGCTTTATATATAGACTAGCTTCTCTGCACGCCTTTCGTGAGAGGCTTTTTTAAAAAAATTAATAAATTTATTTTAGAATTAATAAAGATGATGGTTAGAATTAAATTTAACGAATGGTATTTTCTGGTATTTTGAATGTTTTACCATTCTTTGCCTTTTGCTTTATATATAAATAATTTCAATTCTTAATATTTGCATTAACGAAGGGTATTTTCTAATATTTTGAATGCTTACCATTCTCTACCTTTTGCTTTATATATATAGATGTACAACTAGACGAAGAGCTAGTTGTAGACGGAATTGTATTTTATAGTCCATTAGACCTTAATGAAATTGTATCATTTTTGTTTTAGGCCATGAATTTGTAACTAATGTACTCATTACCATGTTTTGTTATAAAGAAGCTCGTTCACTATGTTTTCATCTTTGTATTACCCATTTGTGAGTATTTATACTCGACCTTGTAACTTATGATCTTTGTATTTAACTTATGAATACAATTATTCCTAAAAAAAAATAAAAGAAAAACTCGTTTACAATTTGAAAACAAAAAGCTACAAACCAAAACTCTTTTTTGTCTATAGACTTTTGAGTTCTAATTATTATTTGCGGAGATTAGAGAGCCTCAATTTGATCTTTGTCGGTGGCATGGTTGGTGATAAGATTTATTGAACGACATGTAGCTCTGAATATTCTTTTTCATTTTGGTCTGCTCATGATGTCAACAGTGACTTTCAATTATATTGGCATGTTTACTAATCCGGAATTGAATTAGGGGGAATTGAATTGAGGAAGAGTTGGATTGAGGAGAATTAGATTCCGGATTCCTAATGAAGTTGTTTACTAAACCATATGGATTGAGGGGAGTTAGATTCGAATTCCTATTAAAGTTGTTTACTAAACTATATGGAATTGGGGTATGAGTGATATTAATTACAAAAATGTCCACATTTTTTGGTTAAAGTAAATGGCATATTTGGAATTTCGAAAATTGTGTGAGGATATAATAGGTAAAAAATATGAATTCCTAATGGGTGAATTATCTAGGAATTAGAATACCACCTCTAATTCCGGAATTGAATTCCAGGAATTCAATTCCTAATTTTGTGTGGACCCCGCTTACTTTTCAATTTCTTAATGTGAAGTAAACAAGGAATTCTCCATAGGCGGAATTCAATTCCTAATGAGAATTTCAATTCCTGATTAGTAAACATGCCATATATATCATTATTCTATTGGCCAGTCCAATTGTAATTTAAATTTATTTTATATTTTATTTAGTATTTTACTTCCTTATAAATATTTCCATATTAAAAATATTAGAAATAAACAAATATAAACATATATAAGCATAACTAAATATTTGCCCTCCATTAATTGACATATTCTTCACGAAAATTGCAATAGGCGTTTATGTAATCTCAAAGAACAAAAAGAAAACTTTTGTTTATTTTTGTCAAACATTAATAAGCAATGACAACCACGTTCCTAATGTTGTTAGTTGGAAGACATACGCCATAGTTTTCGTTTCAATATAATATAAAATAAAAAAGCATTTCAAACAAACAAATTTAAAACAAAAAATTCATTTTTTTTTATCCCCACTACGCACCCATACAAATTATAAAATTCAAAAGTATATGAGCAGAACCAAATCTCCATCTAGGTTAGCTAACCTCATTTTCCCATTCATGGCCTCCAATTACAACAAACCCAAGTCTTCTTCATCAAAACTTTGCACCATTCTCTTCTTCATTGTCCTCTTCACCATCCCAGCTATTTTTCTCCTCCATACATACACCACCTCCACTTCCATTTGCACCACTTTCCCCACCCATCCCAAGCTGTGGTCCGGCGATCTTCGTACCGCTCAGTTTTCATGGAACCGCCTTCCCTTTCTTCACCATCAAGACCACCCTCGCCTCAAAATCGCTGTGTTCTCCAAAAAATGGCCTCTTGGCACTGTCCCCGGAGGCATGGAACGCCATGCCATCACTCTACACAAAACCCTTGCCCTCCTCGGCCACCAAGTTCATGTCTTCACCTCCCCACAAGAGCTTATCAAACATCATCCTCCAAGTCCTTCATCACCGTTCATCCATTTCCACGGGGGTGAGCCCGGGATTTGGCGTTACAACAAGGCATGGGAACAATTTTTGCAGCAAAACCAAAGTGAAAAATTCGACGTGGTTCACTCCGAAAGCGTGGCGCTTCCTCATTGGCTGGCCCGGGGCCTCCCAAACCTTGCAGTTAGTGGCGGATCCAGGAATTTTTCTTGCAGGGGTCAACGTCTAAAGATAAAAAATTCTATACAAAATGTACAATTCTCGTATTTTATGTCAAATTTTCAATATAAGAAAGTACTATATGTATTTCTCTCTTGTATATTACAGGTTATGTATGATACGTTTTCTTGTTGATGATAATGACGATATTAATAATAGCGACTTTCGATTATAATTCTTTTAGCCGCTTTGACAGAGGTCTTGTTTCCAAGAAATATATTACCAAGAAAAATATTTGTAAATTGTAATAGGTCCTTCGACTCGTGGGAAAATGTTAGACAAAACAAATGATTTGGCCCAGGAAAAACACAACTTGGTTTTATAGATTAATTCAGGAATTTTTTTTTTTTTCGTCTTTAGCTTTTCCTGTTAAACTCATCAAACTCCATGGTCCGATTCTAAGAGGTCCACATATACAAGTCAGGTAAGGTTTACTTAAGTTGTTTGCAAAGCAGATAAGAAATTCTGGATCTACCATAAAAGCCATACTTAATGGTTGTGCTACCGTGCATGGCCACCATGGATGATGCATATAAAACAATGGAGAGGGCAGAACCAAGCAGAAAAGTGATGATCTTGGCTTCTTTGCGAGCTGATGCTAAAAGGTATAATTTGCATGAACCTCACCTGGCTCAGCACAAAAATTACCCAAATCTGAGGATTGAAGCACTGATGAGGTTGTTGCTAGTGACACAAAGGATCAATCTCAGCCACGTGTTTGATTTCACCATATGTATTCTTAGACAGACGGCAATCAGTTTGCATACATATGTGTGTGTTTGTTTGCAATTGATTGTATTTCTTTTATCGAGTTGTTGTGCTGCTTGTGGGTTTTTTGTTTTTTTAAACTTATCCAAAATGACGTCGTTTTAGCCAGGTTTTTTTTATTTAAAAAAAAAACTTAAGTGGAACGACGTCGTTTTGACTTCAAGAAAAAAAACATTGAAGCGCTAGGCGCGCGCAGCAAGCTTCTTGCTTGCTCCTGGCTATGGCTGCTCCCTCTTTGGGGCATTTCATCAAACACCTTCTAGGCATTTGCGGGGGTCAATTGACCCCCCTTGCCCCTATGTGGATCCGCCACCGCTTTCCAGTGTCATGGCATGGCATAGCCCTGGAGAGCTTGCACTCATACATCTTCCAAGATTTGGCACGTAACCCTAGCACGGAGTCTATGTCCCCATCTTTCAACAAAAGCATACAAGGGTCGATTCCGAAGGTGTTGAATGAGATTAGGTTTTTCCAAAACTATGCACATCATGTTGCTACAAGTGATAGTTGTGGAGAGATACTGAGGGATGTGTACCAAATACCAAACAAAAGAGTCCATGTGATAGTCAACGGTGTAAATGAAGCTGAGTTTGGTCAAAATCGTAAAGTAGGCCACGAGTTTAGATCTAGAATTGGCATACCACAAAATTCTAGTAATTTAGTGTTTGGAGTGGTTGGGAGATTAGTGAAGGACAAAGGCCATCCTATACTTTATGAAGCATTCTCTAAGCTCATAGCTAAGTACCCTTCAAATGTGTACTTGATCGTGGCCGGTTCCGGCCCATGGGAGCAAAGGTACAAAGATTTGAAGTCTGATCGAGTTCTAGTACTTGGTTCTATGAGTCTATCTAAGTTACATGCGTTTTATAATGCGATCGATATTTTTGTGAACCCTACACTTCGACCACAAGGTATCGATCTAACTCTCACGGAGGCGATGATGAGCGGGAAGCCAATTATGGCATCAAGGTTTCCAAGCATCAAAGGTACTATAGTTGTGGATGATGAATATGGTTTTATGTTTTCTCCCAACGTGGAGTCGTTGTTGGAAGCTTTGGAATTGGCTGTGAATGAAGGGCCGAAGAGGGCAGCACAAAGAGGAAAGGCATGCTTGGAATATGCAAATTCCATGTTTACAGCAACCAAGATGGCATTAGCATACGAGAGGTTGTTTCTTTGTATAAAAAATGAAACATTTTGTACCTACCCTTGATTAATTAAGCTCTAGATTTATTTCTTACTTTTAACTAATTTTTCCACTTTCCATAGGAACTTCAAATTTGTATTTTTTTAGTTGGGCTTGAGTGCTTTCCTTTTGTGCAATTTGAGTTTGGTCCAGGGGCTTGGTTGTCCTTTCCATTTCAATATTTTTCTAGCCTCTCTGAAAGTTTTTTCTTTAAAAGTTTTTAAATTTTGTTTTGTTAATTTTGCTATTTTATTCGTATTATATTTTGGGGTGAAAAATATATTGTAGATACTCTTATTATATTTTAGGGTGTAAATTTATTTGGTAACATATTAGATTAATAAACATATGCATATGTTATAACATGAATAGATTGATGACACCTCGTGACTTGAACACTCCAAAATAAGATCACTATTAATAGTCTTTTTTTTTTTTCTAAACGGTTGACCAAAACACTCCATTAGTGCAATTAGATTAAAATATTTTCCCTCTCTTTTTGGAGAAAAAAAGTTTAATGATGAGAATGATGCTGATAGTTCTGTTATTATATACCCATACTAAATTTGAATTTGTTAATACTATAGATAGTTACATTTCATGTATGATATGATTAAAAATACATACATGATGTATTTCGAGATATATTCTCATGCTAGATATACTATAAGAACAAACAAAACTATATATAGAAAGGTATATTCTCGTGCATCTAATTGAATTTTGTGGTTAATTAACATGATGATTTCCTATGATTGAGACCATCAACAACCCGATTGGCTTGGCTTATTGATGCCCAAATTAATTTAATATGCTACGTTGATGCCAATTCTAGAAGTTCCTTAGCTACCAATTAGAATGTTCCAATAAGATCCTAAATACATAAAGACAAATTTGATTCATGTGATGCGTACACTAATGATTAACATAATCCAATTTTAATTCCAAAGTAAACCATTTCTTGATGAAGAGTTTCTATTTTTATGTTTTCTTCAATTATTTTTATATTGATGAGTAGAAATCATTTGGACAGTTTCACTTTCTTAGGCTCATTGTTTTTGGCCTTGGTGCTCTTGTTGTGTACTTTTACTTCTGGCTAGAACCCTCCCCTTTTTGAAGGGTGTATTTGTTGTTAAATTCTCCACCATTTTATCCAATAGGAAAAAGTTAAATTGTTCGGAAAAGAATAATATCTCACGACATCGCCGCCGTTTTGAATTAATGTTGATTTAATTTCTTATTGTCCAAAATTATAGCTCATCAACATGCATCTTTGTTTTCCCACTATCTTTTTTTTTAAAATGATCGTGTTTCAAAACCTAAACCAAAAAGGAAAAATAAAAAAGAAAAAAAAGTTAAAAAAAAGGACAAAGTTGGGGTACATGCACATAACAAGATTTGAGCTAGACCTCATGGCAAAGTAGTGGAAAATTCACCCCACTTTGGCAACAATTTGGACAGATGGATTACTTTTATTACTTTTGTGTTTTCCTATTTTATGTTTAAATTATTGGTCTAATTAAATATCTTAGTTTTATTTTTGGGTTTGTCTGTTAGGGGGAGATAGTTGGGCAATTGATTATGGGGACTAATTCACTCGGGGGTGTGAAAATCAGAAAGACGGGGTCATGTCGGTGGAAATAGGGAAATGTAGGACAAATCCCACACGCACACACCAAAACACTACGATATAAAAACACAAAAATATAATAAATAATAAATCATTTTAAAAAAGTAAAAATGTTAATAAAAAATATTTCACGTTTTTTAATATATACAATTCTCATCTAAATCTCGAAGCTCGCTCTGTCTGTCTGTCTGTATCTCACAGCAAGTTTTCTCATACGCAGAGAAAGCAACGCGGAAACGACGAAGAAGACGACGACGACGACGACGACGACGATTTCTGATTTCGAAGTCTCTCTCAACTCTCACTGTCTGAACTTACTTTTATTATATTTTAGAATTTCGTAAATTTAACAAAAAAAAAAGAAAAAAAAAGAGAATGAAATAAACAAGGACAATAGACCTCCTTGCTTTCGTTGCCTTTGACCGAATCGAGGACGAGGACTTTGCTTGGCTCATTCATTCATTCAATTTCAGGTTCTCAAAGCTCTTCTCGAATTTTCACTTTAAACAAATATATTTTTGCTGTTTCGTTTTCGAGTTTATATGCTTTGAGTACTATGCTGTGCTTTGCTGTTGGTGATCTTTGATTTGAGTTAAAAGGGTCTCTGTTTTGCGTGATTTTGGTTGGTGGGTCAGTGTGTTTGGTGCCAAAAGGAAGGAGCTTTTTGTTTGGTGTTTGAGAGAACTGGGTTTTGGCTTAGCTGGTAGGTTGTGCTTGTGGACTCAATTTGACTAGCTCGGATCATAGTGAGTTGACCCAGATTGGAATCGTTGGAGAGGTATCGTTTGCTTAGCTGAAATGCTGAATATTCAGTGATGTATTACTTGTCTATGCCTTTTGCAATTTCTGCAGTGATGCCTACTCTACATTGTTTCTCTCTGTACAGAGTTTAGCATTAGTGTTAGGACTAAAGTGTCCCTTGACTTGAATCATTGACAGTTGAATAATTTGTCTTGACATTGATTGCATCTTTTGCTTTCTGTGGAAAGGAACATTTGAAAGAAGCTGTTTTTTCACAAAAAGAACAAAACGATTGTTTTTTGAGGAAGCCTTTAATGGGCAGAATTATTGAAGTTAGTTTCAGATATCGAGAAAATGAGTTGAACTTTGACATGGGCATTTTGAGGTTTTCCATATAACTGTAGATTCTGAATAATGAATCTTTGACAGGTCTTGCTCAGTGAAGGGAACTAATTGGGCTGGCATTGAAGGTGGATGGAGGTTTTGGGTTTTACAAACTTTGGTAAAATTTGAAAATTTGAAGCCTCAAGACTTCCTGGTGTTTGCTGTCAAACTCTGAGACTGGAATGGGCTGTGGGTGTTCCAAACTCTCTGTCTGTTGTTGGGGTTCTGAAATTACTGAACCAGTTCTTGAGACCCAGAGCGTGGGTAAGAATGTGTAGCTTTCATTTCTCAAATTTTTCTCTGTATCTCCGATTGCAATATCATAGTTTGCTGTTTTTTTTGTAGAAAATGAGGAGAAGAATGAACTTGATTTGCCTGCATTTCATGAGTACACAGTTGAGCAACTTAGGACGGCAACCTCAGGATTTGCTGTGGAGAATATAGTTTCTGAACATGGGGAAAAGGCCCCAAATGTGGTTTACAAAGGGAAGCTTGAGAATCAAAGACGGATAGCTGTCAAAAGATTCAATAGATCAGCTTGGCCTGATGCCCGGCAATTTTTGGTAAGCATGTACTAACTCCCCGATTATTCTGATGTCATTATGACTACTTCCACAAAAGTTCTTTTATGATCAACATTCACAGATTTTTCCATATTTATGTTCTTTTCTGGCGATGTTTTTGACCGATTCACGACATTCTTGATATTGCTGATTTCTGAGTAACTTTATTACATCTTTCTCATTTTTTAAACTGTATGTAATTGCTAATTGCCCTTGCCACTACAAAAATTGTTAAACTTTTACTTATCCTATTAATGATATTTTTCTCCCCAGAAAAGGAGTCTGCACTATGGTTTACATATGAGTGGTTCAATTTTTGGAGCATGTTTTGAATTTGAATACCCCACTGACTTTTAATGGTTTGATGATGTTTGCATCTCATGGAATAACTCAATCGTCCAGTTTGATACCACTAAAAGAATGTAATCCCCAATGTATTATTATTATCATCATTTATATATTGTGGTAACTACTACCATTTGCTTTAATGTTCCCATGATAGTGATCTTGTTTAGGATACACGCATTCAATTGAATGTCCAATATACACTTGATGGCCTCCCCCATTCCAGCAAAGAAGCCCCAAAAGCAAAATTGTGTTCTACAGCCCACTTTTACTTTTTTTTTTCTTTCCTTTTGATCAGATCCAGCTACTACTCTAGTTTGGGGAAAGGGCATTATATCTGGTCTGTTTATGGCATATAATAATGGACTGATGGATTCATGGCCATTGATCAACCAAGTTAGTTTAATTTTAAATTTTTTATGAAATGCCAATGTGCATTCTTTACTATCTTCATGAATTCTTTCATTTTATGCAATGCTCACGTGTCTGCACAGCCATTAATGTAGTATTGTTTTTTGGTTTTGTCTTTTTTCATTTCCTTGCATTATGAATTTTGTATTTCTTCCTCTGACCTGACCTTTTCCAATTTTAGGAAGAAGCAAGGGCTGTTGGGCAGCTTCGGAACGTCCGATTGACAAATTTACTTGGTTGTTGCTGTGAAGGTGATGAGAGACTACTTGTTGCTGAATATATGCCCAATGATACATTGGCAAAGCATTTATTTCATTGTAAGTCCATTATTCGCTAGTTTTTACTTTATATTTGTTATTTTATAATGTAAACGCCTTTAGTTTTTTGCATTTCATTTTTGTATCCAATATGCTCTTAGTCGTGACTGAAACACTTTAAATATGAATCTGAAGGTTTATCTGATTATCTAACTATTAACATTTTAACCGTCGTAATCATAGTTTTCCACTTTAGGCTGTTAAGGGTCTCTTTTAAAAATAAAATTATGAAAATGTGGCGATGTTTCGGGTGCTATATATATATTTTAAATGATCACTCCTGTTCAAGATGCAGTAGGTTCTTAGTTTGGCAGTTTCCTTTGGTCAATTCATATTTTCTTTTTTCAACTTCTTAAAGCATCATATCATTTGTTGTTTTGAATATCATTGCTGGCATGTTGGGATCAGATGCAAAACAACTTATCATCATCACTCAATATGATTGCTATGTTTGGATTTCTTTTGTGTTTCCACCTGCAAGTCCAGTTTTCATATCTGTTGAAGTATTAATGAATCTATTTTCCCTTATCTTTGACATCTGTTAACTACTCATACTTCTCCTCTGTATTCTATGTGCCCCCCTTTATTTTAACTTTTTGGTCCTCAAAAGACACAATTTTTAGTTTTGCGTTTGATTATATGTTGTATCAGGGGAAACACAACCCATGAAATGGGCAATGCGGTTACGGGTGGCTTTATATCTTGCACAGGCTCTTGAATATTGTACCAATAAAGGACGTGCCCTTTATCATGATTTAAATGCCTATAGAATTGTGTTTGATGATGTGAGTATCTATCTACTTTCTGTTTCTTCAAACTTAACTTAATACTGTCTTTTCTGCCCCTCTTGTGTTGTTTGAGTCCGATATGAATTGCTCTTACTAAAACCTCAGGATGGCAACCCTAGACTTTCATGCTTTGGTATGATGAAAAACAGTAGAGATGGGAAAAGCTACAGTACAAACCTGGCATTTACTCCTCCTGAGTATCTACGGACAGGTATGTATCTTCATGAAGTAAAATTTCTCAGCTTTTGGCATTTATTCATTAATAACACTTTTGGGTTCTTCATTGGACCAGCATGGCAGTTGAACTTTTGTTACCATCTGGACACTGATATTCAGGTGTTACATGTGATGTTTGCCTGTTGTGACTTGTGATGCTATGTTTACTTGTTCCCTGTTTTCTTCCTTTTATTTATGTTTTAGTTGCATTAAATTGACTATTTTGTGGGTCCAAGATGGTATTGTGTAATTAAATTTCTAATATGGTCTGGAATTTGACTGAATACCAGCTTTAGTCATTGGAATTTTTGTTTCTCTTATGATGTCCATAGTATATATATATCTCTTCATTATGTAATATACATTGCTTGATAAAGTAGGGGTAATTTGTTGAGTAATCTGCAAATATGGCATTTTATAAGGGAAATTCAATTTGGAACTCAAATACTTATCTCTGTATACAACACAAACACATGTGCATGCCTGCCAAACATGATTCTATTTAAACGTGAAAGTACTCTGGTTTCCATGTTGTATAGTGGATTTTGTTGCTGTCAGTTCCAATGGTCTACATGGTTGTTATCTGAGCAGTTCTTTCGCTACATATATGTTTTATCAGTTTCTTTTAAATAACATGCTTCTGTTGCTCCTGATTTCCCACTCTCCATGGGTGTTATTTGACCATTCTAATTTTGTTCTCATATTCTAGGGGGTGTTTATTTGAATGTTTATTTTATGAATACCATATCTCTCTCATCTTTTCTGTAGGAAGAGTTACGGCAGAAAGTGTAATGTATAGCTTTGGCACCCTTTTGCTTGACCTTCTCAGTGGGAAACATATTCCTCCAAGCCATGTAAGTCTCTTTTGCAATAAGACCCTTAATGCACCACCAGGCGGTTTCCTATTCCTAAGAGTAATATAGGACAGACTAGTTTTGGGTATTAGTAATTGTGGAATACTGGAACATTCGTTGATTGCCATGATTATGGAAGTTGTTTTCCATTATCCTTCCCATTGAACTCTTTAGAAGGTTGAGGGTTTCAGGGTTCCTCACTGACCTTGAAAAACATGTGACTCTGGTCACAGGAATAAGTTTGTGATTTTGCTTTTCTCATTTGAGCTTTCAGTTCTGAGTTCCATGTAATTGCACATCTAATGTACAGTTGCACAATGTTCTAGGCACTTGATCTTATTCGGGACAGGAATCTTCAGATGCTAACAGATTCTTGTTTGGAAGGCCAATTTTCAAACGATGAGGGAACTGAGTTAGTACGTTTGGCTTCACGATGTTTGCAATATGAACCCCGAGAGCGTCCTAATCCAAAGTCATTGGTTGCTGCTTTGGTTCCTCTTCAGAAGGGTACAGAGGTTGGTTTTTCTTTATTAACTTGTCTCACAAATATTCTTATTGGTTGGTCTTTTCTTTCAAAGTGGTTGCACGTATCAAATTTTGAGATTTGGTTACTATTTCTATCTCTTCTTGTCAGAACCTGGAATTCATAATTGGAAAGCAAAGAAAATACAGCCATATTTAGTGAAAGTTTTTCTTTCTAGAGCCTCAGTTATGAATATAATTTATATCCTACCATTTGTCTATGGGGTGTACCATTAAAAAGCCTTGAAGAGTGTTTTTCACTGGGTCCGTTAATAATGGCTTAAGATCCATACCTCATTCTATTATTTATGTGCAGTTTTTACTCATTATAGACATCCTCAACAGCAACGTATGATTAGTCAATGTCTGTGCTTGTATTGAAACATTGCATAGTACTCCTTTTGCAATCTAGACTAAACTTTAAGTTCTGCAGGTTGCATCTCATGTATTGATGGGTATACCACATGGTGAAGCAGCTTTACCTAATCTGTCACCACTTGGTGAAGCCTGTGTGAGGAAGGATATGACGGCCATACATGAGATCTTAGAAAGCATTGGATATAAGGATGATGAAGGTGCAGCAACTGAGGTTCGTTTCTCATATATCATATTTAAGGAATAGCTAAGTCTCATTATATAATTATATCATTAGCTTTTCTGAACTTCTGCGTAATCAACTGTAATAAAGTTTCAGCCTTTTCAATTCTGTCAATATTTGTATTATGTCTCGTTTTAGTTTCTGATGGTGGTGTTGCATTGACCTGACATATGTTGATCCTTCAATGGTACTTGTGCTCAGTAACATGAAGGTGCATGTCTAGCGCGAAAAAAAAAACATTGAGAATGCATGAGATCTATTTATAACTGTAGTTTCCATAATTCCTGGTGTCATAGAAGCAATCAACCCATGCCATTTTGTTAAGTGGCATAAAATCAACCAGTGTGCTATATATTTAACCTCTTTGTTTTATTCATTGTGTGACCCATGTTTGCTGTTTAACTGTTTGCTTTTTTGCTTGCAGTAGGCACATTTTAGATAATTGTTAGGCTAAAAGTCACTTTTGGTCCTTGTAGTTTGGTACTTCAACCACTTTTGAGCCTGTAGTTTCAATTCCTTCAATTTTGACGTTGTAGTTTCGTATTTGTAGCAATTCAAGGACAAGTTAGTATTCCTGTCAATTTCTTTGACAGTGCAAGGGGCAATTTCGTCAACCCAAAATCCTTGAGCATAAAAGCTCATCTGAAACTCCCCTTATTCATATTAGGGCTTGAAATTGGTCATTTCGGTTTAGGGTTCTTCAAAAATTGGGATTAGTGGTTGAATTTCGAGCCCTAATATGAAATGGGGAGAATTTCACACAAGCTTTTACGCTCAAGGATTTTGGGTTGACGAAATTGCCCCTTGCATCTTTAAAGAAATTGACAGGAATACTAACATGTCCTTGAATTGCTACAAATACGAAACTACAATGGCAACATTGACGGAATTGAAACTACAGGGACCAAAGTGACTTTTGGCCTAATCGTTATGTGCATTTTATTTTTATTTTTAAATGATGACTGTTAAATGTGGTTTAACTCATGCAAATTCTGTCAAGCATCAACCATTCACAGTGATAATTAGTACTCACATATGGTATGCTAATTGGTGTTTTTTCTAGCTTTCAGCTTTCATTCCAAATGTGGACCAACCAGATGCAGGAGACATTAACCTCAAAGAAAAAGGGTGACGTTGCTTTCCGTCATAAAGATTTCAGAGCTGCAATTGAGTGCTACACCCAGGTCAGATTTAAAGAATATGAAGTATCACCGTATAAACCAGATTTGGCAATCAAGTCTCAGACTTGCATAATCATATTAATTAACTTTATATGATGAAGCCTATGGAGTGGATTAAACTAAAGTATCTCCTGTTGCTAATGGAGCTGAACTGAAGTAAAGATTGAAATTAATTGTGAGTAATTGAGATTTTTTTACCCTTAATAAGTTATGTTTTAGGAAGAAAAGAAGTACAATGGAAACTAGACAAGAAGATTCTTATCTTTCATTCCATCTACATGCAATACCACACTGGGGAAAGTGGCACCCTTTCTTTCCTTTTGATATATGCCAAATCGCTAAGCTGTTCACCTTATAGGCCAAGGAGATATAAAGTGTTCCGTGCGTGATTCATAAGATTATTTAGTAACACCAGTATATTAGTATATTTCACTTAGCCTGCCTCTCCCATGACTTTCCGGACCAACCAACGACTTACGGCTCTTGTATAAAAGGGATCCTCAGGGCAGCCCGGGTCCTCATTTTCCCCTTCCTCTGTATCAAACAGGCGTCAATGGTCAAGAAGGGTGAAGAGGAGGACAGTGAGTCTGTACCATCAGAGAAATGAAAATACAATGAGACATTAGATATTATTTTACAATTTTATGGTGCGATATGACATTTTACTTATGCGGATTTTTTTCTGGAGGTCGACGTAGGGCACTGAGCTTAGCTTTTACTTGACATGGGGCCAAAATCCTGCTGTAATTGGCCCTGTGTACTCGGTTAAAGCTTGGCCCTGGTACTAACCCTTTTTCCAATTAACAGTCCTTGAGGTTACAAAAACAGAGATGTTTATAAGTCATTCTCAATTTGATTTGTCCTGTTTGTTATTATAGAAAATAGTTTTGATGGTTGAATAATAAGAGATGTTTCCTAGAAAAGGTTACAGTAACCATATTTTAATTGGTATCTCAAACCAGACTCTTTATGATGTTGGTTTCAGCTTTTTTTTGGGTCCACCAGGTATATTGATCCTTAAATCTATTACAGATTGAACAGGCAGCATCTCTGCCATCTATCTGACTGTTTGTTCATTTAACCTGCAGTTTATTGATGTTGGAACCATGGTTTCCCCGACAGTTTTTGCACGCCGTAGTTTGTCTTATGTGATGAGTGACATGCCACAGGAAGCCTTGAATGATGCATCACAAGCCCAAGTGATTTCCCCGGTTTGGCACATTGCATCCTATTTGCAAGCTGCAGCTCTTTTGAAACTTGGAAGGGATGATGAGGCACAAGTAGCCCTCAAAGAGGGTTGTGTACTAGAAAGTAAAAAGAACGCAAACGCGTGACAATTACAAACGGGAATCTCTTTCCCTTCTAGTGAACTGCTCTTTTTTCTGAAAAGATGAGCACCGGGGTGCAAAACACAAGGATCTCAATTTTTTGGGCAAATTAATCAGAGGCTAATCAGTCTTGAAGCAGGCTGCAGAGTCGAAAACAGAAGTGATCCTTCAATTTGCATGACTGGTTCATTTGTTGTCATCTTGAAGCATTCTTTTGCAATATATACTATTGGATGGGGTTGGTTTGGTCTCTTTGGTGGGAGTAAAGGGGAAAACTTTCATTGTTGTTTTTTGAAAAATTTGCCCTTCATTGTTGTTCCCTGACCTGTTTCCAATACAACAATCTTGGGAAATAATTATGATGCATTTTGAAATATTATATTTTTGTAAAGGATCCAATCTGTTGTTTGTTGTTGTTGCATTGAAAGGGTGAATAGAGAAAAAAAAAATGCTACTGGCATGTTTGTAATTTTATGTACCGTGCTTAATAAAATTTGTTGTTTATTGTGAAATTTTGTGTCTGGTGTTAGCAATTTGCACTAAAAAATTCAGTAAATTATAAAGAAATTTAATAATCCAGGAACACAGAAAGAACTCACAAAACCTAAGAAGGAACGACGCCAACATTTTTGAATAAGATTGCACAAGGGGGGTAAAAAAGAGTGTGGAAGGGCCCAACCGGGTTCGAACCGGTGACCTCTTGATCTGCAGTCAAATGCTCTACCGCTGAGCTATGGACCCAACTGTTAATAATGTTCCCCCACAAAGAACTATAAACGCTACACATACGGGTGATTTCAAAAAGTAGCTAGATTTTTATTTTTTCTTTATAAATAATTTTATTTAAATTTTGCTCTATAATTATGAATTCCAATAATATTTCTATTTAAAAGATTCTCTATATATTTCATTCCCACATATTAATGGCTTCAATGGTGTCATGTGACAAGATGTATCCCAAAAATGTTTCTTCCTTGGAAGCCATTACAATACTTAAGTGCAAACCTAGCAGTGAAATGGTCCAAAATAACCATTTTTCTCAACTTCTATTCTAAAATAGCCCCCCTTACATTGATTAGACTGTATGGGACAATGACTATTATAGAATGAAAATTGTGAAAAAGGGCTATTTTAGCACAAACCCCAAACTAGCAAGCCTATCCAATTATAATAAAAAAAAGCATGTACTTTGTTGACATATGAAGAAAGTATATATTCAATCTTCTTTGTCTATGTGTATTTTGATTTGACATATGAAGATAGAAGCTAGTTTTGTATACGAGCATTGTTGGCAGAGTTTGCACTCATACAAAAATTCCTTAAGGTTGTGGGGCATGCAACACTAATCCTTCATTTAAATGTTTGACACTCGCAGGTTGGTATGCAAAATTCTTCTTTGGGTGTGGTTTTGGCCACTTCTCATTTCACCTCGCCGACGGTTGCATTACTCGCAGCATTGTTTGGTGTGATTATGAAAATAATGAGAAGCAGTCTGGCATTCTTTTGGAGATATGTAGATCCTTTTGACTCCAAGGAGACTCCTACAGTTGAGGTTAAGTGACAACTATAGCACCCTTTCGAAGTTTTCCCTAACCCAGCAATATCTGCTGTGAGTATGAATACAATGGGCAGCAGCAGTCTCGGTGTCCTTGGAGATTTGTATCCATTTGGCTCCATTAAGTCTGCTACAGTTGATGTTAAGTGACAGTAAAAGCCTTTTCTAAGTTTTCTCACATACTTATGGAGTTCAGATTCTTTGTTTTATTTTTTATGTGAAGATATTATTAACTAATAGTCTAAAACAATGTCGCTTGAGGTCACACTGACACTTCAAATATAAATAAGCACCTATTTTATCATTAATATGTTATGTACCTCCAGAATCTCATGGTGTTTTCCTCTAGCATCTTGTGGTGCTTAGTTTTGAACTAGATTTGAACGCATCTACTGAAAAGCATATAGCCGCGGCTATACTGGGGTCATTTTTATTAATAAATAGTACAGCTGACCAGATATACTATTTAAATGGATACTGTTATCTTTTTAAAAAAAATAAAATTTCCCCGATTTTTGTTTATCGATAATTTAGAGCATTATCAATTACTATTAGGCCTTTACATGAGTCTCTATTATACCCTTTTGAGTTTTTACTTTTCCAAAATTATTACCCATATAAAATTCTCAGCATTTTCATGTTTAATACTCTCGTATTTTATGTATGTATTCTTCATGTTGAATGCACTTGATTTTTCAAAAATTTTTCAATAATACACATAAAATTCATGTATTATACACACAATTTTCACATACTATTGAATAAAAATAATATATATATTTAAATCTATAAAGTATATATATCGAAACGAGTAAATTAATATCGATAAAGTATAAACAAATGCAAATAGAAATAGTATAGCCGTCCGGCTATATTACCCTTTTTTTTAAAAAGTAGTATAGCCTGGCGGCTATACCCTTTTGACTGGACACTCGGCGTTCATATTTTTTTTTTCTTTTAACAAATAATATAGCGGCGTGGACACGGTCGGGATTTTAAAAAACCAGTATAGCCGCTCGGCCATACTCTTTTCATACTTACTGTTATTATTATTTTTTAAAATTGTCTTTCCCCGATTTTTGTTTATCGATAGTTTAGAGCATTACCCATTACTATTAGTCCAATACCTGAGTCTCTATTTTACCCTTTTGAGTTTTCACTTTTCCAGAGTTATTACTCATATAAAGAATTTAGCATTTTCACGTTTAATACGTGTATTGTACACATACATACATATGTTTCATGTTTAATACCCTTTTGAGAACTGATGAAATTGCTTCTTCGTTTATAGTCTTGAGAAAAATTATACTAGAAAAGTATCTAAACACCATGCAATCCAACTAATTTTTAGTTAATTATGAACACAAACAGAAGGTAATTGGAGTCAGTTAAAATTGCAGGGTTGTAAATTGAAGTGCTTGTACACCTTGATTTACCTTAATCCCAATGTTCGAAAAATCACAATACATTAAGGGGCGGTAGGCAAAGGCCCCACCTAGAGGAGTAGTTGGGCCTATGCGAGTGCCTATGCTTTTTTTAAATAAATTATTTAGTAATTTATACCAAAATCATGAAAAATAAAAGGATATATAAATTATATATTAAACAAATAGTATAATAATTTTTTGATTTAAAATATTAAAATATTTATTTGTTATTTGTTACTTATTAGTGGTTACTTTAGTGATTTCATAATGCAAAATCCATTTAACGTTGTATTTTATGAAGCCCAGGCCCTTCTCTCTCGCCTAGGCCCTTTTCTAAACCCTAAACATAACTCGCAACCTCTCTTCTTCTTCAATCCTCGTCTCTCTCTCTCTCTCTCTCTCTCTCTCTCTCTCTCTCTCTCCTCATAGCACCATCGTCATCTCGTCCCAGACCTTGGAGTTCCAAAATGACCTTTTTTTTCTTCTAGGCGCCAGCACCCGCCTAGACCGCCTAGACCACCCAGCCCTCCTAGCGCCCACCTAGCAACGGCCTAGCAACGGCCTAGTGCCCGCCTAGCCACCGCCTAGCGCCTAGCCCGCCTAGCTCCCACCTAGGCCATTTATTCAACTTTATTCAATGCTTTTTATGAAATAGCCTTTCAGGTGACCTTAATTGCTCAAGGGGATGTTCCTCTGTCTATTGTAATGACGGTATGCACAACTCTTGGGGCAGTAGCCCTGACTCCTCTACTAACAAAGATATTGACAGGGATACGTCCCTGTGGATGCTGCCAAAATGTCAATCAGCACCATGCAGGTTAAGTTAAACATAATAAACTTAAGTAATATTATTATATTATCCATATGTTGGGGCTTATGGTCTCTATTCTGTCATATGTAGGTCGTTGTTGCTCCAATTTTGTTAGGTTCTTATATGCAGAGTGCATTTCCTGCAGTGGTTAAAATTGTGATACCTTTTGCACCGCTTTTTGCTGTTCTAGTTGCATCACTGCTTGCATGCAGGTGCATTTGCTGTGCATATAAATATCTTTTTAATTACTTATATGTAAAATATGATTGTCTTGCATGTGGTTCCTTCCAAATGTGCTCTCTTTCTCAAACATATTAGAGTTTATTTCGTGGGCCAGTGTATTCTCTGAGAATGTTGTCTGTCTCAAAGCTTCAATGGTTGCCTGTAACATTGCCGGCTCATGCTCAGACAATGTTATTTGGAGAAGTTGGGGCGGTTATTCTTTCTGTGCTATTAGTACATATTGCTAGTTTCTTTGTGGGGTAAGTTGCCTTTAACTGTTGATGACTTTAATTGTTAAGTGTGTTGTTGTTGAAAAAGCTCAAGGTAATGTATACATTTTTTTTTTCAGTATGTAAAGATTCACTCTAATTTTAGCTCAAAAATTCTAAAAAAATTACATTGTAGCCTTGTATTAGTTTATTATTGCGGTTTGATTTAGCTTCTGTCAAGTTTGATATATAAATTATAGAGTGAAGTTAACTATACTTTGAAAAAACGAAGTATTCATAATTTAAGCAACAGTTGAGAAACTATAGTTTGCTGTCATTATGACTTCATAACCATAAAAGCTATTGCAGTAAGAAAGTATATATTCAATTTTCTTTGTCTATGTGGATTTTAATTTGACATTTGAAGATAGAAGCTAGTTTTGTATACGAGCATTGTCGGCAGAGTTTGCACTCATACAAATATTCTTTAATGTTGTGGTGCTGGGCTTGTTTGTTTAGTTTGTTTTGGTGTTTTAACGGTGCAAATGTGCAACTTGAGGAGTCTTTTTTTATCAAGGAGAGTCTGAATTTGCAGGTATATTATATATATCAGCAGCTGTTTGCGGGTTTAGAGAAGCACAAAGACGAGCAATATCAATTGAGGTAGACATGATCTGGCTTTCTGTGAATCCTTGTGTTCCAGTTTGTTTCGGCTTTGGTCAAATTGGTAATAAAGATATAAAAATTCTCTTCTTAAACTTTATTGTAAGTCCATAGAAGATCTTCATTGTTTTATGCTCAGATTGAAATGTCGAAACTTTTAATAAATTTTGGTGGGCATGCAACACTAATCCTTCATTTACATGTTTGACACTCGCAGGTTGGCATGCTAAATTCTTCTTTGGGTGTGGTTTTGGCCTCTTCTCATTTCACCTCGCCGATGGTTGCATTACCTGTAGCATTGTCTGCTGTGATTATGAATATAATGGGAAGTAGTCTGGCATTCTTTTGGAGATATGTAGATCCTTCTGACTCCAAGGAGACTCCTACAGTTGAGGTTAAGTGACAACTATAGCACCCTTTCGAAGTTTTCCCTAACCCGGCAATATCTGCTGTGAGTATGAATACAATGCGCAACAGCAGTCTCGGTGTCCTTGGAGATATGTATCCTTTTGGCTCCATTAAGTCTGCTACAGTTGATGTTAGGTGACAGTAAAAGCCTTTTCTAAGTTTCCTGGCATACTTATGGAGTTCAGATTCTTTGTTTTATTTTTTATGTGAAGATATTGTTAACTAATAGTCTAAAACAATGTCGTTTGAGGTCACACTAATACTTCAAATATAAATAAGCACCTATTTTATCATTAATATGTTATGTACCTCTAGAATCTCATGGTGTTTTCCTCTAGCATATTGTGGTGCTTAGTTTTGAACCAGATTTGAACTCTTCTACTGAAAATAGTATAGCCGCTCGGCTATATAAAAAAAGCGTATAGCCGCCCGGCTATACCGGGGGGTCCTTTTTAATTTTTTTTTAAAAATAAATAGTATAGTTAACCGGATTTTTGTTTATCGATAGTTTAGAGCATTATCCATTACTATTAGGTTTTTACACCAGTCTCTATTACCCCAGTATAAATTTTTAGCATTTTCATGTTTAATACTCGTATTTTACACGTACATATGTATTCTTCATGTTGAATACACTTGATTTTTTTACAAAATTTTCAATAATACACATAAAATTTACATATTATACACACAATTTTCACATACTATTGAATAAAAATAATATATATATTTAAGTCTATAAAGTATATATATCGAAATTAGCAAATTAATAATGATAAAGTATAAACTAATGCAAATAGAATGGTCTTTTTTTAATAAATAGTATATCCAAACGGCTATACGACCCTTTTTTTAATTTTAAAAACCAGTATAGCCGGACGGCTATACCATTGTGATTGGCGCTCAGCGTTCCTATTTTTTTTCTTCTAACAAATAGTATAGCGGATATGCTCTGGATTTATAAAAAAAACAGTATAATACCTTTTTGATAGATACTGTGATTTTTTTTTCAATTGTCTTTCCCCGATTTTTGTTTATCGATAGTTTAGAGCATTATCCATTACAATTAGGCCAATACCCGAGTCTCTATTGTACTCTTTTGAGTTTTTACTTTTCCAGAGTTATTACTCGTATAAAGAATTTAGCATTTACACATTTAATACTCGTATTGTACACATACATACGAATGTTTCATGTTTAATACACTTGATTTTTTTACAAAATTTTCAATAATACACACAAAATTCACGTATTATACACATAATTTTCGCATACTATTGAATAAAAATAATATATATTAAAATTTTAAATCTATAAACTATAAACTATAAACTATAAATTTAATAAATAGTATCGCCGGGCGGCTATACGCCTTTTAAATATAATATACTCAAAGAGTATAGCCGAGCGGCTATATGACTATTTTTTTTTATAATAAAAACTGCAGTATATCCATTCGGCTATAATGCTTTGACACGTGGCGCCAAATCGCTAGTCGAGCGCTATGAGCTAGGCGGGTCCTCTTTTTCAGGGAATTTTTTTTTTAAAAGCGAGTATAGCCGACCGGCTCTAGAGGGATCATTTTTTATATTTTTATTTTTATAAATCGTATAGCCGGGTGGCTATACTATTTACACCGATGCTGTTATCTTTTAAAAAAAAATTGTTTTTCCTTGATTTTAGTTTATCGATAGTTTAGAGTATTATCCATTACTATTAGGCCATTACCCAAGTCTTTATTGTCCCGTTTTGAGTTTTGAGTTTTTCAGAGTTATTACACGTATAAAGAATTTAACATTTTCACCTTTAATACTTGTATTGTACATATACACATAATTTTCGCTTACTATTGAATAAAAATAATATATATAGCTATCGTCATCTCTTTTTGCAAGACCCCGAAGCTGGAGCCATCAGATTTTTCAGAAAACATCCCGCCCATGGCATACTCCTAGACATATAGCCACTGCAAAATCAATTGAGAACTGATGAAATTGCTTCTTCGTTTATAGTCTTGAGAAAAATTATACTAGAAAAGTATCTAAACACCATGCAATCCAACTAATTTTTAGTTAATTATGAACACAAACAGAAGGTAATTGGAGTCAGTTAAAATTGCAGGGTTGTAAATTGAAGTGCTTGTACACCTTGATTTACCTTAATCCCAATGTTCGAAAAATCACAATACATTAAGGGGCGGTAGGCAAAGGCCCCACCTAGAGGAGTAGTTGGGCCTATGCGAGTGCCTATGCTTTTTTTAAATAAATTATTTAGTAATTTATACCAAAATCATGAAAAATAAAAGGATATATAAATTATATATTAAACAAATAGTATAATAATTTTTTGATTTAAAATATTAAAATATTTATTTGTTATTTGTTACTTATTAGTGGTTACTTTAGTGATTTCATAATGCAAAATCCATTTAACGTTGTATTTTATGAAGCCCAGGCCCTTCTCTCTCGCCTAGGCCCTTTTCTAAACCCTAAACATAACTCGCAACCTCTCTTCTTCTTCAATCCTCGTCTCTCTCTCTCTCTCTCTCTCTCCTCATAGCACCATCGTCATCTCGTCCCAGACCTTGGAGTTCCAAAATGACCTTTTTTTTCTTCTAGGCGCCAGCACCCGCCTGACCGCCTAGACCGCCTAGACCACCCAGCCCTCCTAGCGCCCACCTAGCAACGGCCTAGTGCCCGCCTAGCCACCGCCTAGCGCCTAGCCCGCCTAGCTCCCACCTAGGCCATTTATTCAACTTTATTCAATGCTTTTTATGAAATAGCCTTTCAGGTGACCTTAATTGCTCAAGGGGATGTTCCTCTGCCTATTGTAATGACGGTATGCACAACTCTTGGGGCAGTAGCCCTGACTCCTCTACTAACAAAGATATTGACAGGGATACGTCCCTGTGGATGCTGCCAAAATGTCAATCAGCACCATGCAGGTTAAGTTAAACATAATAAACTTCAGTAATATTATATTATCCATCAGCTGGGGATTATGGTCTCTATTATGTCATCTGTAGGTCGTTGTTGCTCCAATTTTGTTAGGTTCTTATATGTAGAGTGCATTTCCTGCAGTGGTTAAAATTGTGATACCTTTTGCACCCCTTTTTGTTGTTCTTGCTGCATCACTGCTTGCATGCAGGTACATTTGCTGTGCATATAAATATATTTTTAATTACTTATATGTAAAATATGATTGTCTTGCCTGTGGTTCCTTCCTAATGTGCTCTCTTTCTCAAACATACTAGATTTTATTTTGTGGGCCAGTGTATCCTATGAGAATGTTGTTCGTCTCAAAGCTTCAATGGTTGCTGTAACATTGCCGACTGATTTGTCTCTAATGGCTCATGCTCAGACAGTGTTATCTGGAGAAGTTGGGGTGGTTATTCTTTCTGTGCTGTTAGTACATATTGCTGGTTTCTTTGTCGGGTAAGTTGCCTTTAACTGTTGGTGACTTTAATTGTTAAGTGTATGGTTGTGGAAAAAGCTCAAGGTAATGTATACATTTTGTTTTTCAGTATGTAAAGATTCACTCTAATTTTAGCTCAAAAATTCTAAAAAAATTACATTGTAGCCTTGTATTAGTTTATTATTGCTATTTGATTTAGCTTCTATCAAGTTTGATATATAAATTATAGAGTGAAGTTAACTATACTTTGAAAAAACGAAGTATTCATAATTTAAGCAACAGTTGAGAAACTGTAGTTTGCTGTCATTATGACTTCATAACCATAAAAGCTATTGCAGTAAGAAAGTATATATTCAATCTTCTTTGTCTATGTGGATTTTAATTTGACATTTGAAGATAGAAGCTAGTTTTGTATACGAGCATTGTTGGCAGAGTTTGCACTCATACAAATATTTTTTAACGTTGTGGTGCTGGGCCTGTTTGTTTAGTTTGTTTTGGTGTTTTAACGGTGCAAATGTGCAACTTGAGGAGTCTTTTTTTATCAAGGAGAGTCTGAATTTGCAGGTATATTATATATATCAGCAGCTGTTTGCGGGTTTAGAGAAGCACAAAGACGAGCAATATCAATTGAGGTAGACATGATCTGGCTTTCTGTGAATCCTTGTGTTCCAGTTTTGTTTCGGCTTTGGTCAAATTGGTAATAAAGATATAAATTCTCTTCTTAAACTTTATTGCAAGTCCGTAGAAGATCTTCATTGTTTTATGCTCAGATTGAAATGTCTAAACTTTCATAAATTTTGGTGGGCATGCAACACTAATCCTTCATTTACATGTTTGACACTCACAGGTTGGTATGCAAAATTCTTCTTTGGGTGTGGTTTTGGCCTCTTCTCATTTCACCTCGTCGATGGTTACATTACCCACAGCATTGTCTGCTGTGATTATGAATATAATGGGAAGCAGTCTGGCATTCTTTTGGAGATATGTAGATCCTTCTGACTACAAGGAGACTCCTACATTTGAGGTTAAGTGACAACTATAGCACCCTTCCGAAGTTTTCCCTAACTCGGCAATATCTGCTGTGAGTATGAATACAATGCGCAGCAGCAGTCTCGGTGTCCTTGGATATATGTATCCTTTAGGCTCCATTAAGTCACCTACAGTTGATGTTAAGTGACGGTAAAAGCCTTTTCAATGTTTCCTGGAGTACTTATGGAGTTCAGATTCTTTGTTTTATTTTTTATGTGAAGATATTGTTAATTAATAGTCTAAAACAATGTCGTTTGAGGTCACACTGATACTTCAAATATAAATTAGCACCTATTTTATCATTAATGTGTTATGTACCTCCGGAATCTCATGGTGTTGTCCTCTAGCATCTTGTGGTGCTTAGTTTTGAACCAGCTTTGAACTCTTCTGCTGAAAATAGTATAGCTGCGCGCTCTACTATGCTCTTTTTCTATTTTTATTTTTATAAATAGTATAGCCGCCTGCTGTACTCTTTACATGGATACTATTATATTTTTTTGAAAAAAATATTTCCCTGATTTTTGTTTATCGATAGTTTAGAGCATTATCCATTACTATTAGCCTTTACACGAGTTCTATTGTATCCTTTTGAGTTTTTACTTTTTCAGAGTTATTATCCGTATAAAAAATTTAGCATTTTCATGTTTAATACTTGTATTTTACATGTGCGTATGTATTTTTCATATTTAATACACTTGATTTTTTACAAAATTTTTAATAATACACATAAAATTCACGTATTATACACACAATTTCCATAGACTATTGACTAAAAATAATATATATTAAAAAATTTAAATCTATAAAGTATATATATCGAAACTAGCAAATTAATATCTATAAAGTATAAACTAATACAAATAGAGGGGTCTTTTTTTAATATTAAGAAACTAGTATAGTCGGGCGACTATACCCTTTTGATTTGGCGCTTGGCTTTTTATTGTTATTTTTATTTTTATAACAAATAGTATAGCCGAACGGGTGTGTACTCGGAATTTTTAAAAAACAGTATAGCCGACCGGCTTTACTAGGGTCCTTATTTATATATTCATTTATTTATTTTTTATAAATAGTATAGCGCGCGGCCATACTCTTTTCATAGATACTGTAAATTTCTTTTTTTAAAATTGGCTTTCCCCGATTTTTGTTTATCGATAGTTTAGAGCGTTATCCATTACTATTAGGCCAATACCTGAGTCTCTATTGTACCATTTTGAGTTTTTAATTTTCCTTAGTTATTACTCGTATAAATAATTTAGCATTTTAACGTTTAATACTCGTATTGTATGCGTACGTACGTATGTTTCGTGTTTAATACACTTGATTTTTTACAAAATTTTCAATAATACACACAAAATTCACGTATTATACACATAATTTTCGCACATGCTGTTACATTTGATGTTGTACTATTTACATAGATGCTGTTATCTTTTTTTTAAAATTGCTTTTCCCCGATTTTCGTTTATCGATAATGTAAATCTCGTATCCTTCCCGTATAGTGTATAGCCAGGACTTGGATCAAGGTCTAGGCTTATACTAGATCTCCTGGGTTGCGATGCCTCTCGTAGAAGACCTGCACACTCAGGAACAGCTATCAGAATAGCAGTGAACTGTGGTTGGACCCAGTTGAACCCCCTTCGAGGGTGACGTTAGGTGTGGTTGTATGGTGGAGAGAATGAATGCAGGGTTTTCACAATAAGAATACTTATTACCTTTGTCCTGATGTAAGTGAAGGATTTTTATAGATGGGAGAAGGAGAGACAAAGATATCTTAAGGAGGAGATATTTATCTCTCCTCTCCCAAGTGGGACTGTAGTACATTAAATGACATGTTCTGAATCACCATACTGCTCGCAGGGATTGTGTAACAAAGCAACATGTAGCTTTGGATGGGACGTATACTAAATGATTCCTCTCCATCACCAGGCTGTTTTATTGGGGATCGAAGGGTAATGCGACACCTGGCATGAGATGGGAGATGCATTAACTGATCTCTCACTTGCCAGGCGGTTTTATTAGGTGGATGGAGTACCACAGTGGTCGGCTCGGATATCTGTAGCCCAAGCACTGATTCATCTATTGCTCAGTCAGGTTTTGGTCAGGAGACCTTTAACAGATACCCGATGTAGGAATTTCAAAACATTTTTCCAAAGTTCATTTGAATATTAAACATGCATTTAATCAAATTAATCGCAGCGGAAGTCTAAGGTGGTTGTTTAAATTCAAAAACAAAACTTTCTTCCAAGTATCTTAAGCCATGAACATTGATATGTTTTTCATAAATGAAAATTCAAGAGAAAGGATAAGATCTAATTACCCTTGAAGCAATTATATGAACCAATTTGTGTTTGGTCTTATCTTGATGATTTCTTCTTTGTTGATCTCCTCTTTGATCTTTAATCTTTGCTCCTTGATCTTTCTCCTCCATGTGAGCCACAAAAGTATATGGCCTCTAAGTCTCCACACCAATGGAACCTTGAGATGAGAAGAAGTATCTTGAGAATACTTGGATGCTAGTGCAAGATTCTCAAGATTGGTTTCAATCTAAACCATTTAGAAAGATAAAAGTGTTTCACTCTTGAAAACTCTCTTTTTTCTCTCTTTGATCTCCCAAACCTATTTGGTTGATGTTAGATTGTGTTTGTGTGTTTATGAGCTTATGGAAACAATTCCCATACACATTTACTTAAGCATTTTCGGCCAAAACCCATTGGGCTTCCAAAATTGGGCCTTATGACACTTAAACCATAATATTTAGGTGTCTTAAGCCTTTGGGCTTGATACCCAACCATTTGGGCTTTCCGTTAACTATTACCGAGGCCCAAATACGTTTTTACACGTAGTAAATCATCCACATCAAATCAATCAAATTGATTTCCTCATTCTCATTTGTATTACTCAAAGTTAACCATTTAAGGTGTGCGATCCATTAGGTTCTAATTAGCAAGGCAGTGGGAAAATATAAGAACTCTTTCTAACCAACTGGAATTAAAACCCCTTTTTAATTCTTCCTTTATTTGGATCGATCACAATCAATCCTAGGACTTCCACAAGCCAAGAGTGACATCTAGCAATATATCAAGGCTACCCAAGCTAACCAGAATAGATGAAGAACCTATTCAGTTGGAATTGCAATGCAATACGGTCCTTCTCTTATACAATGTTTCAAATCATATTATTAGGGTACGGATTGATTATGTCAAACCCCTAATATGATTTACAACCTCATGTGATTCAAAAGAACATGATTAAGAACAACTTTCTAAATCAAGCTCAAAATACTTTGGCCAAAGATTTACTGAATCACATCTTGAAACATTCTCCTTCTTTATCGAAAGTAGAGATTCCTTATTGTACATTCACATGCCCCTATGATGAATTAAGAGATCCCAACAACACTTAAGACAAATCTTTTACGGCTTGCCTTTAAGAGCTATCAAAGATCAATAACGCATCACAGGACAACCATGATGCCTCAGGTCTAAGGACTAATTTGCATTATTGCAACTATGAGTTCTCGTTTGACATATAGATAAATACTCCATACGAGAACTACGGTTGATCGCGTTCAGTGTACTCATTCACTAATGAGCACCCACATACTTGTATTAGTGTCAACCACACAAATGGTTTGAGACTAACCATCCTCCCAATTGAGCATACATAATATGTGCTAATCTTGACGGTTTATCAATGCCCATTTGATAACCTATGATTAGGAACATTTTGGGATGCTACAGTTAGAGATTAAAGGTCTCCGGAATCTAATCTTCTTTAGATTACTTTATCTCTTATTTAGCATACCTTGGACATTTGTTTCTTTACACGATGTAAAAGATAACAAATAAGTTTGCCCTTTATGTATCATATACGAAATGTATTCTAAGGAGATTACATCAAATGTATTGGCTCTTAGGGTACATTTCTAACAATCTCCCACTTGCACTAGAGCCATATAGCCTTGTATCTCATACCCATTATCTCTGTATGTCTATCCAGTTGTGACTGTGACATAGGCTTAGTGCGTGAATCTGTTACGTTGTTTGCAGATGCCCCATCTGATGGTAACATTTTTCTATGTGTTTGGATCTCTGATGAGACCTAGGTTCCTTGGCTTGAGCTATCGCCCCATTATTATCACACAGGAAAGGTACTTGTGACATTATGGTTAGAACCACATTCAGTTTCGGTAATGAACCTTTTTTTTTTTTATCCAAACAGATTTTATTGTAGCTTCTAAAGGGACAATGTAATCAACTTCAGTTGTTCTCTAACTAACTACGTCCATTCAAAATGAAGACGTACCCTTAGGTGGATTTGCAATTGTTGATATTAGATACATTATCCGAATCAGTAAATGCTTCCACTTGCTACTCCTGATGTTCCTCCCAGATGAGGAACATGTCCTTAGTCCTTCTTAAGGATTGAAGAACATACTTGACTGCTCCCAATTGATTTAATCATGGGCTTGATTTATATCTTCTAGTTATACTCGTATAACCGATATCATGTCTTGTACATGCTATGACATATATGAGAATCCCTATTGCATATGCATAAGAGATTTTTACTCATCTATTGTATCTCATAATGAGTTTTTGGACACATTCTCTTAGAAAAGTGAAGTCCATGTCATACCTGGAAGTAAACTTTTCATAGACTGTTCCATATGAAATCTCCTTAGCATCTTATCAGCATACAAGGATTGAGATAATCCAATTATTCTCTTAGATCTATCAGGATAAATCTTTATCTCAAGTATGTAAGATGCTTCTTTAAAATCTTTCGTTAAGAATGATTTTAATGAGTCACAGCTTCACTGAAGATATCATTCCTATATCGTTTCCGATAAGTAGTATGTCATCTACATACATCACTAGAAATACTACTAAACTCCCACTGACCTTTTGTACACTCATTGGTCATCCATGTTTTGTATGAAGTCAAACGATTTGACAACTTCATCAAATAAGATGTTTCAACTCCAAGAACCTTGCATCAACCCATAAATGGATCTATGTAGCTTGCATACCTTATGCTTATCAACTTTAGAAATGAAGCCTTCAGGTCGATCTATGTATAGTTCTTCCTGAAGGTGGCCATTCAGAAAAGCCGTCTTCACATCCATTTTGACAAATCTCATAATCATGGTATGCAGCTATTGCAATAAAAATCCGAATAAACTTTTTCATAGTGACAAGAGAGAAGGTTTCTTCATAGTCAATCCTTTTTCTCTGCTTGTAGCACTTTGCTACTAGCCTTGCTTTATAGGTTTCTATTATCCCATCTGAGCCTATCTTCCTCTTAAAGATCCATTTATTCCATATTGGTACAATACCAGGAGGAGGATCAACTAGAGTCTAGACTTTGTTGGTATACGTAGAATCCATTTCGGATTTCATGGCTCCAAGCCATTTCTATGAGTCAATGTCTGACATTGCCTCATTGTAGTTCGAAGGGTCTTCGATATCTTTACAATCACTTAGGAGATTCAACTCTCCTTTGTTGTCATGAACGAAACCATAATTCCTTTTAGGCATTCTGCTAACCTTTCTTGAATTACGTGGAGTCTGTGTTACAACAGGTTTGTGGATCTGGGATTTCACTTAGTTCAGTGTTGATTTCTAGCTCATTGGACAATTCCATGAGTTCTATCTCATGTCCCCTTTTCCCATCAAGAGTGTATTCTCTTTTTAGGAATGTAGCTGACCTTGCGACAAACAACTTTTGCTTGTTGATATGATAGAAGTAATATCCCATAGTTTCCTTGGGATACCCTATAAATCTACACTTCACTAACCTTGCATTTAGTTTATCCACATCTTGCCTTTACATATGCCGGACAACCCCAAATCTTGATCTAATCAAGACTTGGTTTCTTCCCAAATCACATTTCAAATGGAGTTTGTGGAATGGATTTGGAAGACACTCTATTTAGCAAATGAATTGCAGTTTCAAGTGCATATCCCTAAAAGAATATAGGTAAATTAGTACAGCTCATGGAACTCATTTTAGAAACTCCATTATGTTGTGGAATTCCTGGTGGAGTCCATCGTGATAAGATGCCATGTTCCTTAAGGTAATCAAGAAACTCTGTGCTTAAGTATTCACATCCTCGATTTCGAATCTAAGGATTTTAATACTCTTGCTTGTTTGGTTTTAAACTTCATTTCTGAATTCCTGAAACTTTTCAAAATTCAGATTTATGCTTCATTAAGTATAAATACCCTAACCGTGAATGATCATCGGTAAAGGTAATGAAGTATGAATAACCGCCCTCTGTGTTTGTATACAAAAATCCACGAACATCTTAGTGAATTAATCCCAACAGTTCTGTAACTCTTTCTCCTTTACCAGTGAAAGGAGACTTGGTCATTTTGCCATGTAGACAAGATTCACAAGTAGGCATAGGAACATGATCAAGTGATCCAAAAGGTTCCATCGTTTGCCATCCAGTGAATTCTATCTTGGCTAATGCATCCAAGTTTAAGGTGTCACAATTTAGTTGATGTATCCACATCTCTAGGCCTCTCAGGTCTAGTTGCATCTTTATCCATATACAGTTAATGCTACCATTCATTTTAAAATGAAAAGAGACTATCAATCAAAATTGCATAAGCAACGATTTGATTGATATGTGAAATAGAATAAAGCATTTTGTCAAACAAAACATCAAATCCATCTCTTAAAAATATAGAGACAGATATTAAGTTCTTTACACATCCAAAAATGAAATAACAATTATTTCAAATTTAGGTCTTCTTCGGAGGGTAGTCTGAGATGTTAGGTGCCTATTGCATTGGCAACTACATTAGTGCTATTTCCCACGGTTAACACCATTTCTCATTTTACAAGTCTTCTACTCCCACTAGCCCATGCACACAATTGCATATATATTGACTAGCTCCTGAATCAACTATTCAGTTTAGAAGCTTTAACTGTAATTACTAATTTTAGAACAAGAGAGTGACCTTCTAAAGGTTTTTCTCTTGAGGCTTGCAAGACATCTCTTGCAATTTCTCTTCCAATGTCCATTTTTGCCACAGTGAAAACAAATACCTTTCAGTTACTTGTCTTTCTTTTGTATTCTTTCTTCCTTGGGTTTTTAGAAAACTTTTCTTCTTCTTTCCTATATCCTTACCTTTTGTTTGGATTTGGAAGAAGAAGAACCCTTCTAAACTTTGCAACTATCCTTTTAACCCTTTATCTTTTGAGATATTCATTTAAGCTACCATAGCCATGTTGAGTAGCTCATATAGGGTTTCATTCATCTTTCCCATTTTATAGTTCATAACATATTGGGATTAACTGATGATGGGGATGAAAGAAAGAATCTTGTTGAACTTCAACATCAAAGAAAAATCCATATTTTCCAATATCTTAAGTAATTATATTACTTTGAGATCATGTTGATTAACCGGGAACCCACTTACCATTCTTGTCATAACAAGTTCATATATGGTATTGTAAGCTAGGAGTAGCTTTACCTTTTCATGGATGCCAACATGTAACTTTTACCTCGGTTGTCATCTGACACATGCTTCTTATAAGCCTTTGTCTCCTCCTCAATGGCATATGGACCAAGAGGGGTATGTGGTGGGGTTTTTCTTATACACAAATAATTTCATCCAATTATAGGACAAGTTGGTGTTTGTGCATCAAACCGGATAGTTCGTGTCATCTTGGACGTTTGAGTCAAGTATCTTTGAGATTGAGTTTGTGATGGTTAATTCGAAATTCTGCAAAACGTAAATAGATTTTAATTTAGATTAATCTTCTACCAAGGACTTAGGGTCTTTAAGTCATGATGGTAGCTCCCACTATTTTTGGCAAATTTCATATCCCTCCTGAAATCCGAGAGTTTCCGTTGAAACTCTTAGTGGGGATGAGAGTCTCACTTTCACATAGTTTTCCTCAACCTAACAGTTTGTTGGATTGCTATGATACTAATGAGAGGATACTCTTATCCAATCACATCATTAATGTGAATACCCATCACTATGGCCTCTAGAGAACTAGACCTCAACCTAACAGTTTGTTGGTTTCGTTCGTCTTAGTTAAGTTATTCCCACCATGCTTGTGGGTATAGGGTTTCAAGTATGACCTCAACCTAACAGTTTGTTGGCCACACTCGTTATCTATCCGCACTACATCAAGTATGTGTAATAGGCTTCCCTTGGATGGTTACAAGTACTGGATGTTGCCTCACTGAGGTCCAACAAGGTGTAAATGTGCCACCCAATAAGAGACTACCACGGTGGAAGGCCACAAAATAGCATTCAAAGTGTCATTTCGCTTATCAACTTAATATTGCTTTGAGGGTAGTTAAATTGGTCTCATTTTAATCCAATTTTAATCCTATTAAAATTACTTATCTAATCTCATTAAATGGTTCCCATTGCAATATATTAGTAGCACATAATACTCCCACTAAATGTTTTAGAAACCATTTGCTTGAAATAGTGGAAATACATGATACTACTAATTGATTAATTATCATCATTACCGAACATTCCAATTGCATTGGGCTTGTAGGATGATTATGGACTTTCTTGTTGATCCAACACGAGCCACCATGTTGGATCATGGTCTTGGAAGGTGATTCATTTTAATTACGCGCATAAAAATAAATTAGGTATGAAAGCCATTTCATTATTACATAGCCAAATAAATTAGGCATGAAAGCCATTTCATTATTACATAGCCAATCAAAATCGAATACATATCCAATAAGCGGCCAATCACATAGCTCAATTGTTTGGTCTAAGTCCATAACCATCCTTTAATTATTTAAACGCTTTAAACAATTAAACTAGCAATGTAAATACATGCTCTTGGGTTGCATACATATATATATGGGTTTAATTCAAGTAGTAACCATATTCAAATAACATAAATTTACCATGGAGTGAAAACATTTTACTACAATAGTAAATGTAATTGTAGAAACCTTTTAGGCATAGTTACATTTATCATACATTGCAACTAGGTCTAAAACTATTCAACAATTAATAATGGATCCAAAGTTGATCCACTAGGGTGTGGGGTTAAAGCATGCATTTGTAAAATACAAAGTGGTGATCATGATTTTTCCAATTAAGTGAATAATCATGAATGTGACTAGGTAGGCCAACCACACTCACCAAAGTAATCAAAAATAATTTTAGTGTGGTAGGTAAATAATTAGTGATATGAATAAATTGATCAACTTTTGCATTTTATATCAAATCACCATAATTTACATCAAGATAGCCCCACACACTCACCAAAGTAATCTTATTAATTTTAGTGTGGTGGGTAAATGTTTATTGAGTGGAAACATTTTTGAAAAACTTTTAATTTTATAATAAAACATCATCATCATCTTTTGACCTATTTTGGTGGAAAATTCCACTAAACACAATCATCAAAATTAGCCACCTAACTTATGGATCAAAAAGATCCCATAACAAGAACATCAAGAACACCAAGAACATGCATATCAACTTATATGAATGTTCATGCTATTTCCGGAAAAATCCATCTTCCATTTTAACTATCTCATGCTCTTAATATCATATATTTCATGAAGTTAAAATCATGGGAGTTTTAATGCAACTATGCTCTAATATTCATATACACATATGAACACAAAGAGAGCATCAATCATCAAAGCACAAATCCGGAAATTCAAAATCTCAAACAACCCCTTTCACTCCATTTGATTTTTATTCAATCAAATCAAAATAAATCAAGTATAACTATTATACTTTTAAATGAATTCACAACCCATATATGCATCTCTAAACCCCAAAAACATATCAAGTTCATGACCTATGGCTCTGATACCAATTGTAGGAATTTCAAAACATTTTTCCAAAGTTCATTTGAATATTAAACATGCATTTAATCAAATTAATCGCAGCGGAAGTCTAAGGTGGTTGTTTAAATTCAAAAACAAAACTTTCTTCCAAGTATCTTAAGCCATGAACATTGATATGTTTTTCATAAATGAAAATTCAAGAGAAAGGATAAGATCTAATTACCCTTGAAGCAATTATATGAACCAATTTGTGTTTGGTCTTATCTTGATGATTTCTTCTTTGTTGATCTCCTCTTTGATCTTTAATCTTTGCTCCTTGATCTTTCTCCTCCATGTGAGCCACAAAAGTATATGGCCTCTAAGTCTCCACACCAATGGAACCTTGAGATGAGAAGAAGTATCTTGAGAATACTTGGATGCTAGTGCAAGATTCTCAAGATTGGTTTCAATCTAAACCATTTAGAAAGATAAAAGTGTTTCACTCTTGAAAACTCTCTTTTTTTCTCTCTTTGATCTCCCAAACCTATTTGGTTGATGTTAGATTGTGTTTGTGTGTTTATGAGCTTATGGAAACAATTCCCATACACATTTACTTAAGCATTTTCGGCCAAAACCCATTGGGCTTCCAAAATTGGGCCTTATGACACTTAAACCATAATATTTAGGTGTCTTAAGTCTTTGGGCTTGATACCCAACCATTTGGGCTTTCCGTTAACTATTACCGAGGCCCAAATACGTTTTTACACGTAGTAAATCATCCACATCAAATCAATCAAATTGATTTCCTCATTCTCATTTGTATTACTCAAAGTTAACCATTTAAGGTGTGCGATCCATTAGGTTCTAATTAGCAAGGCAGTGGGAAAATATAAGAACTCTTTCTAACCAACTGGAATTAAAACCCCTTTTTAATTCTTCCTTTATTGGATCGATCACAATCAATCCTAGGACTTCCACAAGCCAAGAGTGACATCTAGCAATATATCAAGGCTACCCAAGCTAACCAGAATAGATGAAGAACCTATTCAGTTGGAATTGCAATGCAATACGGTCCTTCTCTTATACAATGTTTCAAATCATATTATTAGGGTACGGATTGATTATGTCAAACCCCTAATATGATTTACAACCTCATGTGATTCAAAAGAACATGATTAAGAACAACTTTCTAAATCAAGCTCAAAATACTTTGGCCAAAGATTTACTGAATCACATCTTGAAACATTCTCCTTCTTTATCGAAAGTAGAGATTCCTTATTGTACATTCACATGCCCCTATGATGAATTAAGAGATCCCAACAACACTTAAGACAAATCTTTTACGGCTTGCCTTTAAGAGCTATCAAAGATCAATAACGCATCACAGGACAACCATGATGCCTCAGGTCTAAGGACTAATTTGCATTATTGCAACTATGAGTTCTCGTTTGACATATAGATAAATACTCCATACGAGAACTACGGTTGATTTGCGTTCAGTGTACTCATTCACTAATGAGCACCCACATACTTGTATTAGTGTCAACCACACAAATGGTTTGAGACTAACCATCCTCCCAATTGAGCATACATAATATGTGCTAATCTTGACGGTTTATCAATGCCCATTTGATAACCTATGATTAGGAACATTTTGGGATGCTACAGTTAGAGATTAAAGGTCTCCGGAATCTAATCTTCTTTAGATTACTTTATCTCTTATTTAGCATACCTTGGACATTTGTTTCTTTACACGATGTAAAAGATAACAAATAAGTTTGCCATTTATGTATCATATACGAAATGTATTCTAAGGAGATTACATCAAATGTATTGGCTCTTAGGGCACATTTCTAACACCCGAGACATCACGTTTGCTCGGGTCAGGATACGTTTAACGGAGCCATCTACGGTCACGTGGTGATTTGTGATCGGCTCGGCTTACCATGATGGCATGAGGTATTAACAGATAGTTTAGAGTATTATCTATTACTATTAGGCCATTACCCAAGTCTTTATTGTCCCGTTTTGAGTTTCCCGAGTTATTACACGTATAAGAATTTAGCATTTTCACCTTTAATACTTGTATTGTACACGTTTGCATGTATTTTTCATGTTTACTACTGTAAGGTTCTTATTTGAACCAATATTGTATTTTGGCTCTTCTCTTAAACCAACAAACCCTTGTAATTTTAATTAGATTCTAGGTTAGAATCAGTGTAGGTTGAAGGGCTTCCATGTCTCATCGTTGCAGTTCAAAAGGTAAAATCATATGCATTGTTCACATGGATTAATCCACACTTCACTGGATTGATCCAACGTACATTCTTGCATGTGCATTGTTCACATGGATTAATCCATATTCACTTGGATTGATCCAACGTACATTCCTGCATGCTGCCGTTTTTCAGTTGTATTAATACTCTCTATGAAAGTATTAATCCATTTTGCGTCAGTGTTTTCAGCTTTGTCAGATTCCTTTATTGCATTGATATTTCTTATCTGACCAAAGCATGGGGTTTATTATATTTTTCATTGACTATCTTTACAAATTATTAAACCCTTTATTTCTAAAGACTTCTTGTTTTTACATTTTATATTTGTTGAAAGTTGTCTTCTCTTTGCATGCCTTATCTTGTGAGATTGTCACTTTTTGTCTTGCATGTGTGTTGCCGTTCACTCCTTTCCTTTGGCATCTTCTTGCTATATTTAATTCATCTTGCTTTAGACATTGGCATGTGAATTAAATATTTTTATTCAACACTCATGTAAGAAAACATTCTCCTAGTAGAAAGTGCGGCCACTTGCTCCAAGCTATCAAAACCTATGGCCTACTTTCTTTATTCTTCTTTCCATAAAGCTGACCAACACGTGAGAGTAATTCACTTACTCTCAAACGGTTTTGTTTTTGTAAGTTTGAAAGCAATTCATTTGTTTATTAGCTTTAAACCCATACCTTTGATTGTTGTCTTCTTGTCTACCTCATTCTCCAAGGGATGGGTTATAAGCTCCTTTTAATTCCACACTTCAGACCATGATTCAAGGCACGGCTCCTTGGTTTTAGTAAACTGACAAAACATGGCTTTTGTTGATTCATTTGCTGGCTGTGTCTTGCACGGCTCCTTGGCTGAATTTGCTTAGGACTTTATCCTTGTGGTTTGAGCAGTCCTCTTTCATGGGGTGCCTTTAATTAATGAGTTTCCTCCCTTCTTGAAACTTGTCTTCCACATGGGCTGCTTCTCTCTTTTATTCCCAACGGTTACATGAGCTTGTTTTAACTTTGTTTAATCTTTCATTGTGCTCATGGTATGGGTAGTTTACTTTAAACCATTTGTTTTCTCCTTGAGCAGTCCACCGTGAGTTGTTTTAAGTTCTCTCCTTCCCTCCTTGTTTGCGGCTACCTCTGTTGGCTCCTTCTCTGCAAAAACACAAGGGTTACTTTATTTCATCTCTATTAAATGGCTTGATGTTTTTGTCTGTCGGTTTGTCTCAAAGAGGAATTAAAAAATCTGTTATCTTCTTTTATTCTCTAAAGCCGCACACTCCCAGAAACAAGTTGGTTTGCCTCTGAGAATTGCTTGTCTTTCAGAGAGTCTATATATATTCTTCTTCTTGGCTTGAGACTAGAGGAGGACTTGTATTTGAAACGGATTGCATCTCATCTCTTATCCTTAGATAAACCGTTTCTAAGTTCCTCAAGAACCACTCATGCTAGTCATGTAAAAGCATAAATTCTGCATCTTTGATGCAGACCCGTTCTATGTTTTTGAAATGTTTTTATATCTGCTTTTGAGCTTTCAAAAACTATTTTATTTTTCAGCCATTGTTAATTACTTGAGAGTATGAGTATGATTGCATACACATTAATTTCCTCCAAGTATATTTACATTGATTTCGGCTGAATGTTTTGTTTCATTGTTGTTATGTTGAATTAAACTATTTGCTTCAAGTTTATTACTTCTAGTTTAATCATCACAACACTTAGGTTTCATTTGTCTAGCTCAATCATACTTTGTGATTGAGATAGATGAATATGTGAAACCATAACTCACATCATACATATGCAACTTGAGCTTGGTGCTCTTGAGAGGATTTGCTGCTGCTAAGAAACAAAGAAATGGTGCTTGCTGTAAGGATGATTGAAGCTGCCTATAGGTGATAGATTGAGTTTTGTCTTCCTTCATTTCCTTGTATTTCTTATTGAGTGGATTGAATCTCTCCTAGCTTGGTGCTCCCAGTTTTTACCCACTTGGGTTTTCCTGGGTCAACAAATCTTTGTGTTGTTTATATTCTTGCTGTCTTGTTGTACTTGCTGCATCTTGTTCAAATCACATCAGTACACTAACGTGGATCAATACGACGTTGCACTGTATTGATCCGAAATCACAAGAGTTTCTGTTTGTATTAATACGTGGTATTGTCTGCATTAATCCAGCTTCCGCATTTTATTCTTAGCTGGGCTTAAATTTTTAATTTGGTAGGTCTTTGACCTATAGCCTACTTCACCCCCCCTCTGGAGGCTTTTTGGAGCTTAGGGCCTGGTTTTACAATTACACTTAAATTAATATCTATAAAGTATAAACTATTGCAAATAGATATTAATTTAATAAATTTTTTTAGTATCACTTGAGAGAACGAGGTAGACCAAAGGCAAACATTCCCACACAAAAAAAAATGATGAAAAAATTGAACTTTCAAATTGATTTACTGTGAACATTTTCTCTCTTCAATATATGTTTTGGAGATGTCGAAACTAGCAAATTAATAACTATAAAGTAAAACAATGTCGTTTGAGGTCACACTGCTACTTCAAATATAAATAAGCATCCTATTTTATCATTAATATGTTATGTACATGTCACGCCCTAGGACCCGGGGTCGATGGAAATCCCTCCGATGCGTGAGAAAATAAAAAGTAAAATAAAATAAAAAGAAATCTGAAACATAAAATAAACTTTTCTTATAAAAATAGATCCCAAAATCTTGCAACTTTACATGAAATAAATAAAGCTCTAACACTCGCATCTAATTCATCCTCAACTTGTTTAGTCCTTGTCTTGCCCACTAATTCATCTGAAAAATTAAACAGAGCGAGGGATGAGCAACCACCGCTCAGGAAGGACATGAGACCTTACCGCAGGAGATTGATATAACTAAATTAAGTGACATGCAATCACATAGCCAAATATCATATAATTAAGAATAATGCATGAATGAATGCTCTTCATCTACTCATGTTAATTCATATAAGTGGACAAGCAGAACCTGCATATCCCATACCATGCTTATACCACTTGGTCGAATATCCATTTATATGAACTAACACCTATTTTAATCATCTCATAATTCCCATTTTGTTAATCATCTTGTCTAACTCCCTTTTACCAATTTCGAATCACCCAATAAAAATTATGTGCACTGTAGGATCACTACTACAATTATCGTGGTATTTTAAAAGGCGACCAATTTTATAACACCGCCCTGGTAAAGTACCTAATACACCAATATTGTTAGGTTGATTTTTAAAATTACGACCATACCTTATTAGGACCGTCGTGTTTTCAGGAGGCGCTAAACAACAATTCACTTTAGTTCGCGAGCGCGGAGCTTTTCAGAAAACACTCGCTCTCTCAAACACTATACTATCTCAAATTCTCTCACGAAACTTTCACAAAACCCTTGCTCTCTCAACTCTCTCTCACATCGATGAAGCACATCTCCCTCTCATCATCCACCGAGTTTGCCAAGATCGCCATCTCCATCGTGTCATTCAGTCCACCGAGCTCACCGCGTTCAGTCCATCGAACTCGCCTCGTTCGCCAAAATTTATTCTCTCCCTCTGAAAACGAACCAAGCTCAAGCACTAATTTGAAGGGAAAAACTCCAAGTAATCTCTCTCACTCCCTCTCTCTCTCTCTGTTTTCTTCTTCTCCTTTTTTGATTTTTTTTAATTTTAATGAGGGTTTTAATGTCAGATCTGGTTATGATTGGCTCGCGAACACTTTGCAATGGGTATGTTTTATTATGTTTGGTTTATTATCGAAGAAACTGTGTATGTTTTATTTTGTTTGATTTAGGTTCTTCCATTAAAGATGCTGGTGAGTTGATTTAGGAATTAGGGCTTTGGGTATAAAAAGCTGGTAAGAAATCCACACCATCGACTGTTTTAGGGATTTGATATAGAATGATAGTTTTCCATAATTCTATATCACTATTCTGTATGCAATGCTTTTTTCTCAATATAATTGTCATGATTAAGTTTCATACAATTTTATGTGCAAATGCTGACCTACTTATGCATATTTTGTAGCTTCAGCCCAGAAGAGTGGACATGGAACTGGCGATGATTGGCAATAGGAGCTTTATCAAAAAGTGAGATGTCCTGACTTGTTGTCCAATGAATGGATATAAGATCAAAAGAAATATGGGTTTTATCTATTTGTGTATTTGATTATATATAGGTTTATTGTGAATGTAATGAGCTGCTTTAACACCAGAATGGCAATGAAATTTTTTAGTAGTAGAAAACAGGACATAGCAGGTAACAAAACCTAGGAGTACATTGTTTAGTAGAAAATGCCTTTTACATGTGATTGAAAAGGGAACAAAAGGCAGGGATTTAGGGGGATTGGCCATTTGGGCAGTGATAAAGATTATATTCATGCTTGATTAGTAGGATTAATGCTTGTCGCTGCTGGGATAACAGGACATAGCAGTAAGAACTGTATGGGTTGACAATCAAATTTTCTGTTGTTTTCAGTAGAAATAAGATGAATTTCACATATTCTATATGATTAAAATAGAAGTTTAGGGCAGGTTTGTCTATCTTGGTAAGGATTATACTCGGGGTCTATTTGAGCTGTCAGTTGGTGCTGGAGTAACACTCATCAATGGTAATAGACTATGAATATATGAAAAGCATTTTTTAGCAGTATAGGGAAAATAAATCTATATATTTTCAGAAGAAGGTAATTCCAAAAAGGGGAGCTCCTATGCTATTACAGAATTCTAGTTAAGATTCCTTTTGGTTGCTACTTTGGTAAACTACCAATCATCAGTTGTGAAGTTATTTGAAGCTCTCCCTACATTACATACAAGCATATATGAATTCATGGTTGCATGCACAATATCTTTTCTGTTGGCATTGTATTCTAAAGCATTGTGTAGAAAAATTTGAATAAACGCATGTGCTAGTGATAATTATGCCGTCGGCAAGCATGTGGCTGCAATGTTCTTTCTAATCATCTTTGTCTTGCTAACTTGGATTTGCAGATTAAACTCATGAAGGAGATGTACTTGACTAAACTACATGAAATGCATTAAAAATATTGCTACTAAACTTGAGAAGGTATGTAATCACTTCTTTTCTTTCCTCATATAATTCGTTGTATGGCGGTAAATTCGAGTAGTTTCTGTGAATAAAACAACCAAATGTTTGTTGTTTGGGAATTGAAAGACATGGATTGAAACATGTTGTGAAGTCTTATTATTTTTGTTTTTTTAAATTGTCTATGTACAAGGGCAAGTAGGACAAGGAGAAAAGAGAGAGGGTCCTCCTCCTTGTGTTGATTCAAAGATGAACTCAAGACCTCATCTCATTGCTCACTTTGTTGAGCGTTCTCTATGTGAGTCTCTACTGATTTGCTACATTGACTTCCTATTTTCTTTTTCTTTATTTTTATTTATGAAAAGTTCCTATTTTCTTTTTCAAAACATAATACTTAATTCCACCAAAACAAAATAAAAATAAAGAAGTGCTGTATTATTAAAGTGTAGACCATAGTAGCTTTAGTTAAAATTTTGTTTTTGTTTTTCTGATTTGGTACAGGTTGGTGCTACAAGGAAGCTTACTCAGTGGTCAAGAAAGGTACTAGCATACAACTTTCTTTACCTTGCTCCACTTGAGTTGTCAGTCTGTAACAAAGCTTCAAGCATGGCATTTCAAGTTTTTTGACCTATTGTTGCTGATATTGCTAGAGTGGAGGGGAATACAACAACTTGGAAAATAAGCCAGGAAGGCGGAGCTAACTCATACATCCAAGAATAAATTGATGAAGTTCGTATCAAATTAGTAGAATTTGTGAGCAACATGTAGCTCCTTTATTTCTAATTATAGGTAGGAAGTATATATGTAATAGAATAAAGATTGGTTGACTATGTAATGACTATTGAATCTTCAAGTTTTATGAAAGAAATAATTTTTGAATCATTATAATCGGTTTCCTAGTTAAAATTGTTGTATGGAATCATAGAAAACAAAAAATTACAATGTAATAGCTTGGAAACTTATTAGATGACATATTTAAAGAAAATAAATAGTGGTTTTACAGTCGTCTGTACATAAAAATGACGACCTTTTTAAACAAAATAATGTCTTCTTTATATACAATCAACGACGGTATTTAACAAAATACCGTCTTTTTTACCATATATAACGACAATTTTCCAAAAAACGTCGTCTTTACATAAAAACGACGACGGTTTTTAGGAAAAACCGTCGTCTTTACATTCAATAGACGACGGTTTTTTAGAAAAAGTGTCGTCTTTACATGTAATAGATGACAGTTTTTTTATAGAACCGTCGTCTTTACATTTAATAGACGACGGATCTTTTAAAAACCGTCGTTTTTACATATAATAGACGACGATTAATTACCGTCGTAGTTTGGCTTTCAAAAAGATGACGGTCGATTTACGACGGTTTGAAAAAGAAAAAGACAACGGTGTTTCCCCGTCGTCTATTTCAATTTTTGTAGTAGTGGATCCCTTAGACCTGGTACCTACCAAGAGTTAGACTCAACTACACAAAAGATCCTTCCCATTGCCCTCTTTTCATACTTTCTTTATCAATCCAAGGATTCCAGCTCAATTTCCATGACATGATATAATTATGCATTTCAAATAATAATAGCATGCATAATATAGTGCTTATGAAATTTAATTAGATCAATCCCCGTAAAGCATGCATAATATGGCTCAAAACTAAGCACCTCTAGAATCTCATGGTCTTTCCTCTAGCATCTTGTGGTGCTTAGTTTTGAGCCATATTTGAACTCTTTTGATGTTAGCCCTTTTTTTAATAAAAGGAATAGCCGCCCGGCTATACTTTTTAAATATAATATATTTAAATAATATAGCTGTGAGGCTATACTTTTTTTGACACAAGGTCTTTTATTTCTTTTTCTATAAATAGTATAGCCGTGCGGCTATACTCTTGGATATATTATACTTGGGTTTGTTTAAATTGTTTTTAAAAATAGTATAGCCGCAGGGCTTTACTAAGGTTATTTATTTATTTATTTATAAATAAATAGTATAGCCAAGCGTGTCTCATCGCCCTCCTCTCCTCAGTCCGCCTTTGTCTATGTCCTCGCTTTCGGTCCAACGTCAACCTCTCTTCAGTCCGTCGTTGTTGTGACTCTTCCCACTCTTTTGGGTTTGGTTCGATCGCTTTAAGATTTTCCTCCCTTGCTGTTTGGTGGTTTGTCTGCTTGTGTTTGGGCCTCGTCGCCTCCTGGTCTCTACCATGTGTGCGCCCGTTTATGATGATGATACCTTGGTTTTTGGTGTAGACTTCATGGTTCCTATTCTGACAAGCCTATGGAGATTGGTCTAGTGAGGTCTCATGGGCTTCCTTAATGTATTATTGGAGCATTTATGGGCTTGACACCTGGCGAATGCTTTTGTGCTTGATACTCGGTTTCAGGTTAAGTGGCTGAGGCCAGTTTTGTTATTATTGCGTGGTGTTTTCTCAATTATCCTCTCAACACATCTTTGACTTTTCACCTGTCTTAAGGACTATGGATTCATAGGAGTTTTCCTTGTTAGTATTGGGATGATACAATATGAATTTGAGGACTTTTTTGTTTCTTTTTTTCCTAGCATATTCGTTGTACTTTGTCACTTCCCTTGTGTTGCTCCCTACAAACTCTCTATTTTCAACACCATTATTGGAGGTGGATAGAGTTGGTGTTCTTGGTGGGTTCTCTATTTCTTTCTAGAGCTTTGGTGTGTTCTCTGTCGATGCTCTCACTATTCTATGGCTATGCAAAGGACTATGATTTCATAGTGAGGCTTTTTTGACAGTTAGGTTGTGTTGAAGTGTCGTTAGAGGTCTTTGTGTCAGTGTTGTTTTGCTTTGCTTTTGTACTTGTCTAACGTGACTGTATCGGACTCTCTTCCTAGTCCATGACATGTGTGATACTCTTTTCTACTTGGGGTTTGTTCCCTAGGAATGTTTTAACAAAACCATTGTATCGTGTCGTTCTATGTACTTTATTTCAGTTCTATGAATGAATTCCATCTCTATAAATAAATAAAAAAACTAAATAATTATACTAAATATTGCAAAACTCATTTAACATTATTATGAAATAATTACAACAACAAATTACACAGGGAATGCCTTACATAAATTACAACCACGAGTACATATTCACAAGAGGAAAATGACCACAAACCCCGTGAATGACTTACCATAAGCATCTTATTAATAACAATAAATAAATAAAAAATCAAGCACAAGCACAAATTATTGAGCCCAATACATATTTCAATTCAAATTTCTTCCTTGCCAAGCATCCCCAAAAAAAATGCAATTTTTTTTTCTGACCCCTCCACCTTAATTCTCCACCTCTTCCTCCTCATACTCATCTCCCTCATCCTGCGCCACAGCATCCTGGTACTGCTGGTACTCAGAAACCAAGTCATTCATGTTGCTCTCTGCCTCAGTGAACTCCATCTCATCCATGCCTTCCCCTGTGTACCAATGCAAGAAGGCCTTCCTCCTAAACATGACTGTAAATTGCTCCGAAACACGACGAAACATCTCCTGGATCGAGGTTGAGTTTCCCATGAATGTGGAGGACATGGCCAACCCAGTTGGTGGAATGTCACAAACACTTGATTTCACGTTGTTTGGGATCCACTCGACAAAGAAGGAGGAGTTTTTGTTTTGTATATTGATCATTTGCTCATCCACTTCTTTTGTGCTCATTTTTCCGCGGAAGACGGCGGATGCTGTGAGGTAGCGGCCGTGGCGGGGGTCGGCAGCGCACATCATGTTCTTGGCGTCCCACATTTGCTGTGTGAGCTCTGGGATTGTGAGCGCCCTATAGTATTGGGAGCCCCGAGAGGTTAAGGGCGCGAAACCGACCATGAAGAAGTGGAGGCGGGGGAAAGGGATGAGGTTCACGGCTAGCTTTCGGAGGTCGGAGTTGAGTTGGCCCGGGAATCGGAGGCAGCATGTGACTCCACTCATGGTTGTGGAGATCAAATGGTTCAAATCACCAACTGTGACATGTGAAATATGCAAATGCAGGGTTTAGTTTTAGAAGTTGTAAAGTGTTTTCGCTTGCTTGGTTTACAAGTTATGTTGTCAAACTCTCAATTTAAATCTGATTTGGTACTATTTGAGATTGACAGTCTAACGACATAATATGTTACGAAGTCTAAATAAGATAAAATGCATGTTTGAGTGAATATGTTGTCTTGTTTGTCAATATTTAAGGTAGTTTAGATTCTTGGTTTAACAACATAACATGTATAGTTAGTCTAATAAGAAAAAATGCGTACTTTAGCAGAAATGTTCTTTGATTCTTAATAAATAACATGTTATTATTGTCGGACTCTTAATTTGAGGCATATATTTACACATTTTCACTTATTTAACGATCTAGACTGAAAGTCTGGCAACATAATATGTTAGATCATCTGAAAACTTGCAATTGAATTGAACTGATGAAGAATAAACATGCATATAAATGACTAAAACGTAATTACTTACAGCTTGGATTTGTGAGCTTGAGAGTTCTGAAGCAGATATCATAGAGGGCTTCATTGTCAAGGACCATACACTCATCTGCATTTTCCACCAATTGGTGAACAGATAGGGTGGCATTGTAGGGTTCAACCACAGTGTCAGAAACTTTTGGTGAAGGGAAGACTGAGAAAGTCATCATCATTCTATCTGGATACTCCTCCCTGATCTTTGATATCAGTAGAGTCCCCATCCCAGACCCTGTTCCACCTCCCAGTGAATGGCAAATCTGGAACCCTACAACAAAATTAAACCCTCAATTAATTCAATTAACAAAAAAAATTAAGTTTAATAAAAATCAAAATTAAGACCAAATCCAAATATACCTTGCAAACAATCGCAATTCTCTGCCTCTTTTCTAACCACATCAAGAACAGAATCAATCAACTCAGCTCCTTCTGTGTAATGCCCTTTAGCCCAGTTGTTTCCTGCTCCATTTTGGCCAAACACAAAGTTATCAGGCCTGAAAATTTGCCCGTAAGGACCTGTTCTTAAGCTGTCCATGGTCCCTGGCTCAAGATCCATCAAGACTGCTCTAGGCACATATCTGCCACCATTTGCTTCATTGTAGTACACATTCACCCTCTCAAGCTGAAGGTGAGAATTTCCATTGTATTTCCCAGTGGGATCAATCCCATGCTCATCACACATAACCTCCCAGAATTTGCCTCCAATTTGGTTTCCACATTGCCCAGCTTGAATGTGCAAGATTTCTCTCATTTTCTAAATTGTACAAGTAATTAATTCAAAAAAGAAAAAAAAAAAGGGTTTTTGGGGATGAAGATGAGTGAAAGGTTGAGAGGTGGAAGAAAGGAAAGAACAATGGAAAAATTATGAAATGGTGATGGGTTTTTGTAGGCCTTTGTTTAAAGCCTTGTTCAAGTCTCTTCTTGATATTTTTGTGCGTCAATTTGAGAATAGTGAACTTCATTTAATAATTTCATGTGGGTTTGTTCAGGGAGGCATGTCAAACTTCCAACAAGAGTTGTGAGCTGGATAAGGAAAGCGACAACAAGATTCATGCTTGCTCTTCTGGCCACATTCAATCTCAACTATCAAAACCCATCCCCTTCCCAATATTTGATTGCACTTCTGTCATCAAGATTCCAAAAATACCCCATTTTCTTAACTTGGTGATTTTGTTTTTTTCTCTATCTAATTTGGGTTAATTATTTAGCACACATTATGAGGACCATTGTCATTAATGCTGCCCTATCCTCTATTTTAATATATAAAAGACGACAACAACAACACACATTCATATATAGAGGCAAATGCTAAGAATAGTTGTTTATGTACACGTAAATGATTGTCAGGTCATTGATGAATGTGAATTTTATAGTAAATTTCTCATGTCAAGCAAAGCTCTTATTCTTTTTGTTGTTGTTACTTTATTCGAAATTTTATTTTTCTTATTTCATGATATGCCATGTACCAATAAAAAGCTTGAGTTTTCATAAACAGATAAGCTTCTTTTAGATATTGTGTAATGGTTTGATTTGATCTGCTACCCTGAGATTGTGAAACATGTACTGAAGAAAACAAAGTAACTTAATAGATTTATTAGCTTTGATCTAATACCAATTAGAACAAGACATGTCATCTTTCATTTTGTTTCATTTCGTTGACCTTATGGTAACAAGAATTATACAAAATACATCATTCACATACCAATCCCAATACTTGGATGGGGCACATCATACGCATGAGCATGCTCAACACCTTTTATTTAAGAGCTTCTATTACACTGATATTTTCTAAGACTTTTCATTATTTTGATGACATCATCAATTTTTAGACGAAAAATTAACGGAATGAGTTTTGCGAAAACAATTTGAAACTTTAATATAATTCTGAAACCTGTTTGTGAAAATACGAAAACCCTCACAGAGTGTCATTGTAATTAAGTCCTTATTTATTTATGTATTTATTTATTGTGATTTCCAGATCGAGTTAGGCAATTCATACGTATTCTATAATGTATAAATGTACGTGAGAGAGAGAGAGAGAGAGAGAGAGAGAGAGAGAGGAGGGAACTGCAATTATTGGATACACATATGCATGGGAGATTCCTGTCAGTCTCATATTTTATGCAATCTCTTCCCAACACCCCACTAGGACTAGTTGGCTCTTGCCTACTTGGAATCCAATGTTGATTGTTGAGCTTTCTTACAAAAACCAACTTATATAATTTCTTAAGCAGATGTAATTATTGATCAGAAGTAGGAATCCAATGAACGCACTTGATCTAATTCTTATCTTCACAGCATTTGGGAATTTTTTTTTCCTTCAACTATTTGGTATTAAAATTTTAAATTTTAAAAAAACACTGATTAGAAAAAGCAACACTCTGACATGTTCAATCTTGACGATTGAATTAGTGGTTGTCTAATATGGTATCAGAATCTCTAATCACACGAGGTCTCTTGAGTTCTATCGTTTCTTTGTTGATTTGCAAAGTGAAGTGTAGTAACCGCTCTATAGTTTTAGCCAAAACAATTAGCTACATGCCTCTTTACATCTAGCTATATATATGTGAAATGTCTCACTTGCCAGATGGGGCTTTTAGCTCATGTAACTACCTATTATTAAATAACATATAAATAATTCAATAATTCTGGAAGAAGAAATTAAAAAAAGGTAGAAATAAGAGGGGGAGAAGATATCAGAAATGTGCTTCAACAGATGTGCTAGTTGTTGGATCATATCTTTTGAAGTTCTTAAGAAAATGACTGGATTTTGAATTGGTAAAGGCTAAAGAGTTGGATGAACCACCCACTTCTACGCTATCACCACCACCACATTATGTTGGGATGTTCCCTCCACAGCAACCACACAACCCATCATTCCAGGTGTACACAGATACATTTGACATATCCCCTCACCCTCTCTCCTTTACTTCTGGTTCTTTATTATCCATATTAACCTATTAGGAATTGCGGATCCACCTTGTATTGGACTTAAGTTAGAGATGATATCGGTGTGATCCTGAAAGAAGCGGAGCCCGACATGAAATGACTGCCTAATTGACCATCCAAGTTAACAGAGTATGACTCTTAGATTCACAATGTAGGCTGTATAGTATATAGATATTGGTAAAGAGGTGAAGAAGCAGAAACAAGCATGGACAAGAGCATGATCTGAAAATGTTGTATGGTTAATCTCCTACCACATGATGGTAAGGTAACTATTTGGACAGGAAGCAGGAGCACATGGCACACATTGGCAGCCACATGACATGGGCATGGAGTGCCCCAACATACCATTAGATTGTTATAAATGAATTGAAATCAAGAAGTTTCCTTTATATTTCAAACATCCATGCCTAAGATTACATCACAAATTACTCCTAGGGGAACATAAATCCCTAATATAAACAACTAGGATCAAACCCAAATCCAAATGGCTCCACTGAAGTGCCTCACCTAGGTTCCACCTTAACCACCTCCAATGCATTGGGTGGGATTAGATCCAATGGATCTCTAGTTGTGGGGTTTTAATTTAAAAGGCCTCAGTCCAATTAGGAGTGGACCACCTATATTTGAACTGTAAATTATTGTTGTATTCTTCAATGTGGGACTTACACATCATGACTTGTATCGAGCGACCTACACCAACAAATGTAGTCCTAAAAAACAGGGTCTATTTTTTGCCCCCATACACACAACTCCAATGGCTTCTCAATTGGTGTTGCACCTGCCAAACAATTTAGCTTTCAGTATGAACTCCGAATTCCATCCAAAAAAGTAAAAAAGAAAGACTGGCATTCTTTCTATAAAGGCTAATCAAAATTGCACTATTTTATTAACTTCATTTGCAATCATGAAATTTTCTCATGTCAAAAATTATACATTTTAATCCATGCCCAACACAATCAACAAGAGCAGCATACACTTGAAGCTGTTCAAACATCAAATGACAGGCATGGATAGTTTTTTATTTTCGGCAATTCATTGTGCTGAAGTGAAAACAAAACAGGAAACAACAGTAAAAGGTGGGGCATTTCCATCATTACATTGTGCTTAAGAACAATGTCTAGTTGGATTATTGCGCTTTAGTATATATATAATTTCTATTTCTCAAGTTGGGTTTATACTGAAAATTTAAGCCCAAATGCAAGTGTTGGGATTAGGTAGCGGTACAATTTAAACAAGAAGGCTTCTACATGCACCCAAAGATCTGATTAATACACCTAGCTCCAAAAGAAACTGTCATATTTCCTCATCCATTCTTATTTATGAATTAAAAAATAAATAATTCAGAAAATAAATATAAAAAACTGAGTGCACAGGCCAAATTCTTTTTGGTGAAGTTTGAGTCAGAAGAACTGAGATATATATGTTGCTGTTTCAGATATTTCAACTTCTGCTGCAGTGAATAGTAGAGCTCTATGATCAAGGAAAGAACTTGATCAATCAGTTGGAAGATGATCTGATTACATAAACTGGAGCAGTATTAAATCAGATGATAAGCCCCATGCCTAAAACAACATAAAAAATTATTCCTGGGGGAACACAAATCTCTAATCATAAACTAAAATAAAAAAAACTAGGAGCAAATTTGCAAGGTTTACACACCAAATGGCTCCACTCAAGTGCCTCAACCTCAACTTCAGTATAGTAGCTCCTCAAAAACAGGGTCTATATTTTGTCCCCATTTCCTGTAATACAACTCCAGTAGCTTCTCAGCTGGTGTTACACCTGCAATATGATTAACTTTCAATATAAACACCAAATTCTCTCAAAAACGAAACCCGAAAAATGACACCTATTAGAAATCTATTGCATATCAGGTATATTAACTCCTAATTACATACCAGTTCTAGCCACCTCCGCCAACTCATTCAAGAAGCCTGTTTCGTTAAAGCCTCTTCTTTCCAGGCCAGCCTGCACAAGAATAGATGATGCTATGACTCAGTCACACACATACATAAACACACTGGCTCTCTCTCTCTCTCTCTCTCTCTCTCTCTCTCTCTCTCTCTCTCTCTCTCTCTCTCACGCACACACACACACCCACACACACAGCAGCAGCTACATCTGCTGCAACTAGCAAGTAAAGAGCATCTTACCTTTGCGAACTGGACCACATCTTGAGCAACATGCTTTAGCAATCTGCCACGAAACGGTGTCTTTAGACCAGTTTTGGGGACCTACAAAATGTAATTTTACAATTATTAGATTTGGAAACTTAACCAGTGTAGAATAATGTAGGAGACTTGTAGAAGAATGAGCTTTGTTCTATAGAATATACATTTCACATCACCTGATCTCTCAGCATCTGTCTTTCTTCAGCGGTCCAGTCAGCTATCATGTCTAACACATTTTGTAGGGAAACCTCATCATACAACAAACCAACCTGACATTTGAAAGAAAAACAAAATCAGCTGATGTTTCTGGGTTTTAGTAGTTAATAACGTAACCTGCAGAAGCCAGATAGCTGGCATTCAGATATGTTATATGATCACAGGTTACATAAGAGCCAGCTACAAAGAACATAAACGAAACGCCAGTACATACATAATGAAAAATATTTACTCCATCTGTTATCAGAAGATGATGTTCAAAAGAAGTGAAATATACTCCAAAACTTTGTTTTCGGCTTGTGTATAGATCAGAATAAATGAACTTGTTCTGTATAAGGAGGCAGAGTGCATCTTACCCAAAATGCAGGCAAGGCACGTAATCTACTCCAAGGTCCTCCATCAGCACCCCTCATCTCCAAGTATCTCTTCAGCCTGACCTGAATGGACGGTGAAATATGGCATAATTAGGCAATACCAATAGCATCAGAAATACATAAGATGATAATTAGATTATTAAAGCTAGTATGAACCTCAGGATATAAAGTTCCCAAATGCATCTCCCAATCGTTCATGGTTGGCAATTCACCTGGAATGCAACGAAGCTTTCCTGCCATGAAGTCCTGCATGGATGCAACCATGCTGTGTGTTTAACAAAATTAGTAGCTTGAGAGACAAACAAAGACTGCAGCTAAAGAAGAAATCCGCAAATTACAAGGCTATAAAGGATAGATGGAAACCCGGAAGGTCATCCCAGTACAGTCGAAATGCCTCTTGTTCCGATAAACAAAGTACATGGGAATATCAAGAGCATATTCGACATACTTCTCGAACCTGTGCAAGAAAACTAATTTAAGAAAAGATAAAGAAGATAAAAGAAAACCAACAAAATCCGTTTGAAGGTTTGTACACCTATGAATGCAAAATCAGGCAATTGATAAAGAAGGATCACAAAACAGTGTAGAAAAAATATTAATGTCTAGGAAACTGCTAGTTTTGGTTAAGATTCTTGAAAACAGTCTGTTACAGAACAAACAAGTGAAACAAGTAAGAAGATTAGGATAAAAGGAGACACATTGTGTTTTTCAACAGACATTGGATTACCTATTATCAAATAGAAGTAAACGTTAAAAATATTTGGACTCTGTCATATTAAATTATAGTCACAGGAGAAACTAAGAACTTCTTTCGTAAGTACAAAAAAGATCTTACCCAAAGGTGTCATCAAAAACAAAAGGAATCATGCCAGTGCGATCCTTGTCAGTATCAGTCCAAATTTGACTGTTACAAAAAGTTGAAGAATCAATGCATATTCCATGGATAGTAGAATGCTTATGAGCAGAAAAAACAGAACTACATAAACCTTCTCATGCTAAGAAAACCATTTGGCTTTCCTTCAGTGAAAGGTGAATTTGCAAATAGAGCTGTTGCAATCTGTTTCAATTGTTGAAAGGTTAGATACTGTAAAGCAATAAATTTTAAACCAAAAACAAGAGAAACTGTCCTCACAGGCTGCAAAGCAAGACTAGCACGAAGTTTCTTTATCATGTCTGCTTCAGAACTGAAGTCCAGATTAACCTAAAAATAGTGAATAAAGAAGGTGTGCTTGAGTTTAAAAATCTTCCTCCTGGGCAAATCAATGGAATATCACATTATGAAACATAGCTACCCTAGCAAGAACCTGCTTAGATTAGTAAAAAGCATCTCACCTGTGCAGTGCAAGTCCTGAACATCAAATCAAGTCCGAGCGAGCCAACTTTGGGCATGTAATTTTTAATAATTTCGTATCGTTCCTGAGACAAAATACTTGATCAGAATGTCAGTAATCAAAGTCCTAAAAACAAATATGTAAAGTGACCAAATTGGACATCGTACAAGACGGCAGCATAAAATTTGAAAAGGAACATTTGAAGTTAGAGCATGAAACCATAAGAGCTAGAGTAGAAGATGATGTGCTTTGATGTTTCAGCATGTGCCATCTAAATTCCTTATCTAACTAAAATGCATTTCCATATGTTAAACAATACCTTGGGCATCATAGGTATATCTTTAACTTCCCATTTAGGCTGACAACCAATATCAAGCAATCCGATTCCCATTTCCTTTAGAACTGCTTTAACCTAGTAAAAAAGGAACATATGAACAAGTTAACTCCAACGATAAAAACAGAAATCCCATTGTGAACTAGACTTTATTTAAAGAAAACTAACCTCACTTGCATAGTTGCAAGTTATTTTCACTGACCTGATAAAGATGTGAATTGACTTCAGCACTAACTTGATGCAGAGTTTCAAGAGGTGCACCGCTATGCTCGAATTGACCTCCAGGCTCCAGTGTTATGCTCTGCTTACCCTGGCAGACAATGTCACGTATTTTTTTAAAGATCACCAAAAACAAATGGCAAGTGTTTCTTGATAATTGATTTGAATATATGGAGTCATATATTTAGCCATTTTACCTGTTTGAGTGCAATAATGTTGTTGCCTTCCATGATTTTATCCCAATCAAATCTATCAGCAATCCCATTAAGCAACTCGGCAATGTGTTCATATTTCATAGGACATAAAGTCTTTAGATCAAAGCCAAACCTCTCCTGCTCAGTGCCAATTCTGAGGATGGAGCATGATTAAGTATACAAGTTAGGACAAGCTATTCAACTAACTCTGTTCCATGTAAAATGATGATGCATATAAGTACCTCCAATTTTCTTTAGGCTTGCATCCAGAGGCAAGATACCCAATAAGATCCTCTTTCGTCAGTGGCTCTGCAGCAATAACAGCCGCTTCTGTGGGAGGGCTTGCAGCAACTATCACACAACGTCGTCGCCTCTGTCCTACTTCTGCATTGTCTACATGCATAGCATGTGTCTTGCTGGCAGTATAAGATAATAAGGAAGAGAAGACAACGCAGTATGATGTCTGTGAAATGAGTGCCATGGCCACCCCTCGAAAAGCACTCTACAAAACCTCTCAATCAACTACCTTACCAATGCCACTGCAACACCACAGCTAGCTGCTAACCTCTTTGATATTTCTTGACATGAAAATGGTGACCCTTGAAGACTATATATACTGTCATAACATAAACTATCCACCAACTTCTGACTGATGTGCAATGCAACAATCTTTTCTTTAGAGCCATTGATACTATTCTGCAGATAAAATAGATGTGGACTGAATGAATAAAAAATACAGCAAAATTATGCCCACATGTAACATGTGAGGATTACACACCAAATATCAATTAAAATTGCACTTGTGTTTCCCACTTTCTATAAAGAATACTTTTAAACAATAGGAAAATTGAGAGCAGGAACATGTTCTTGCATTTTTAGCTATCTTTCCTTGTTTTTTTCTTTATCTTGCACAAAACTAATAAAGTAGATCATCTTGTCACTGGAAACATCACAAAGACTAATGGGGAAATCGAGCAGCCCTTCTTCACACACATTTTCCTCGACTAATAAACCTCTTATAACCCAAACAAAGTAGCATATTGCATAGTTCTTCCATATAAAAAAAAACATTCAAGCTTTCCCATTAAAAGTTCTACGTTGATAACTTCAGTTCTCTTTTCATTTCACCTAAAAGGTTGATCTAAAAGAAGGAAACTTTAATAGTAGGGTCTGTTTTCTATTTCTCCCTAAAAAATTATGTCCACGAGTTACATGTGAGGATATCACCCCCACTTGTCAACTACATTTTCAGAAATGTGTTTCTGACTTTCTCTGAAGGAAGATATTAGATAGTAGAGAGTAGGGCAGACAATAATTCACACACACAACACAGAGCAGGAAGAGAACCCCAAACAACCTTTGCCAACTTTGCCACATCTTCAGCGACATGCTTGACTTGAGCAATGCATCCCTAAATTGTGGTATAAACGCTCTGGTTCTAGGAGGACTTGGGGCCCCATTCCCCCTCTATTTTCAGCCCATTTTCCGACAACTTAAGCTTTCGGATCTAATGGCCAAGGACAAGGAGAAAAATTTCAAGACCCGGTTTTGATGTGGAGACTCATCAGAGCTGTATAAAAGGTTGCTTCTGAAGTTGCATAGTTAATCTGCATAATTTTTCTTTGAAGAAAAAAGGTGTATTGCAGAATACATGCTGATCCTTTTCTCGTTTTTGTTTTCTCTTCTTCTTGTATGCGCTTATATTCTTTTGGTACAATATTCAATAAAAAAGTTTTCACACCCTTTTTCTTTCTTTTGGTCCGGATCCAAATTAACAGAGCAACAACTCTTGGAAGCACTAACAGGCACAGAAAAGAACTTAGAACTCTATCGATTAAGGTAAAACTAAGGACATCTCCAGCTGGGCTATATCCCAAATATAACCCTAAAATAATGCAAAATTCATCTCCATTTGTAGGTTAAATAAAATTTTGGCCAAATTTGAAGGGCCACGTTTGGCCCTTTAGTCCCCCACAGGTCACATGTAGCCCAGCTTTGGCCTAAGCCAAATTTTTTGTGGACCCCATGCATATGCTTTTAAAGAAAATAAATTATCAAGTGTGGGCGGAAGCGGATTAATTATCTCTGTGCAAATCCATATCCAATAGCCAACATTAAAAGTGTTGACGTCATTGATGATGTCAGCTAAATATATATAAGCTTTTTTAAATGTTTTCAATTCATGTTGTTTAAGAAAATTTTATTTGAAAAATTAATGGTCATATGACCATTGGAGGTTAGACTATTGAAACCCATCCATTTTATTTTTTTTTTAAGTGTGATCATCTTTTTAAATATTTTCAATTCATGTTATTTAAGAAAAAAAAATTATAAAAAATTAATGGAAATGACTATTGGACCCCGAAAAAATTATAAAAAATTAATAGAAATGACTATTGGCCCTTTAGTCCTCCAACCAGGTCACATGTAGCCCAGCTTTGGCCTAAGCCAAATTTTTTGTGGACCCCATGCATATGCTTTTGAAGAAAATAAATTATCAAGTGTGGGTAAGAGGATTAATTATCTCGTGCAAATCCATATCCAATAGCCAACATTAAAAGTGTTGACGTCATTGATGATGTCAGCTAAATATATATAAGCCTTTTTAAATGTTTTCAATTCATGTTGTTTAAGAAAATTTTATTTGAAAAATTAATGGTCATATGACCATTGGAGGTTAGACTATTGAAACCCATCCATTTTATTTTTTTTTTAAGTGTGATCATCTTTTTAAATATTTTCAATTCATGTTATTTAAGAAAAAAAAATTATAAAAAATTAATGGAAATGACTATTGGAGCCCGAAAAATTATGTTGTCAATTTTTAAATGTTTTAAATGTTTTAAAATGTTTTAAATGTTTTCAATTCATGTTTTGACACATACCTTTTAAATGTTTTAAATGTTTCAATTTGTGTTATTTAAGAAAAAATTATAAAAAATTCAACACGTGTCACTCGAAAATCCTAGCCCGAAAAATTATTAAGATTCTTTCAAGATAAGACGTCCCACGTGGACACAAAATCTTATCAGAAATCTTGTCATATATGGAATATTGTCTATAAATAGTAGTTTAATTAAAATAAACAATGCATAGTTGTTGAATGTATGAGTGTTGTATTATAGTGTTTCTCAAAATAATAAAATATAAAGGACCCTAAAATATAGCCTTGCATGGCTAAATGAAAAAAATTTAGCGCTGCACCATTCTTTAAAAAATTAATATTTTGGAGGGCTTAATTTTTAGCCTTGGACTACATTTAGCCCTATGATTGGAGATGGCCTTAAAACACTAATGTATATGTACAAGCCAAGAAAATACAGAAGCTTAACCTGTTTCCAAAATACCAGTAGAGATATTAGTAACAAAGTGTAAACAAATATATAGGTTTTCAAAATGTCTTCCATCAACATCCCAACTATGAATCCCAGAATAACTCCATTATGCGAATTAGGACCGGGAAATAGCTAGAACAAAGAACAAACAAAATGTCACCATAATTCATAAGCAGAGTGGTAAACATGCTAGAACACATAAGTTCAATATAAGTTGTTCCTAATACTTCTATAAGAATTCAACCACAGACATTACATTTCTTCTAAAAACTAGTTATCTCTTTCAACGTTGGAAAGAGAAATACGACTAACTAAAAACTACATGGTATACTAGTTTTTTCAAGTGCACCTTGGCCTTTGGCTCTTTTCAGATATTTAGTAGGTTTTAATACAGTTTATGAAGAAACTCCACTCTGTGTCAAATTTTATATATTGTTTATTTTGGATTGTTATTAGCACTTCAAAATAGTCATCGTGTACTCTTCTCTCTTCTATCCTTTATTGTGCAGGATGCTTATTTTGTAGGTCTATAATACAATTCAAGAGCAACATATATTTATCTGAGCTAGTGGATTTACTAGTGCTAGTTGAAAAAATCATTCACAAGTCTATGATCTTTGTTCAAGCTTGAGCCGAGTTTGAACTAGAATAATAATATTATCTGAGCCAACAGCTGGGTTTTTATTTTGGATAATCATGTATTATAACTTACGATAATTTTTCATAATCAATTTATTATAGGTAAGATAGCACGTGATCCACACAGAGGGAAAATGGTGCTTGCTTATTTTATAACCTGGCCCAAATATGAGACAGATTAAAGCATGCATCAAATACCCCACTACTTGGAGTTTTCTACCATTTATTCCCACCATGAGGCAATGACAAGAATCTAACTCGAAGATTTGTTTACACATTGCAATCTTGAAATTTAAAAAAAAAAATAAAGATAAGATATTTTTAAAGCAGGAGTAACACACAATAAAGCTAAATCATCATAATAAGGCTAGTCATAAAGAGATATTTTAACTCGTCACAAATATATAGCTTTTCTTTTTTGTCAAATAGAGACAACTATCGCTAGACCGAAGTGTAAGTTATTTTTGCTTAGTGGAATCCGTGGCAATTAAGACGGAAATGAGTCTCACATATGCAATCATGCAGTTGTTTATTAGTCTTGTCTTTTTATTGCTTTTTCTTCTTGCATTAAGATTTCTTGCTTTTAATATGCATTTGAAATCCATGCCCAAAGACAATCAACAAGAGCACCACACATTTGAAGCTTTTTAAACATCATCGAAATCGAATTCATTCACTGAAGCTGCATTTTCCTTTATCTTTTGTTAATCCTACGAACAACAAATTAAATGAGAAAGAAGACACGTGAAAACAAATATGCAGTTCACACTTTGCTATCATGGTTGTTTCATCTTCTACTTCTTGCTCTGTTACATACCACAACCCTCATCTTTTTGGCTGATAATGGCAGACGGTTGATTATCTGGTTCGTCCATAATTAGGCAAAAATATAGCCACTTTAAATCTGGACTTGCAAAGAGCTTACAACTTAAGAGGTTAAGAGCATCCACAGTTACACTTACACATTAGGTTCTTTTTTCGATTCCCCAATCTCGCAATATCGCTAGTATAAAAAAATTATATCTGGACTTTTGGGTAAATCTGGGCTTGGATGACTTTTTTCAAGTTGGGTTTGAGCTAAAAGATTGAGCCCACATGCAGTGAATCAATTGGGGCTGACACAGTAAAAGAGGGCTTCTAAATTCACCCCAAAAATACAGCACCGGGCTCCAAAATAAATTTTCATATTTTCCTTACTAATTCTTGTCTTCTGATTTCTTTAAACTTAAAACTATATATAATATAAAAAAAGTCAATACTCAGAAAACGATGGCTGGCTTTTTCTCTTTCTGGAACATTTCCACTTTTACTACATGGAATAACAGAGCTATATGAAAAAGGAAATAACTTGAAGAGTCAATTGGAAGGGGAAATCAGAAAAATATTCGTGGGACTGCGACAAAATGAACTTCTGTTCACTTTCTTTCCCACAACATGCCGTCAGGATTCATCTCAAGAAGTTTCAATTATTTTTCAACCTTCCGAGAATATACTGGAACAATGATCTGACTATGTTCGGTCCAAATTCAAACGAAACTTCATGCCTAAGATTTACATCACAAATTATTCCTGTGGAAAGGGGTATCTGTAATCACAAACTGAAAGCAGCTTTAAAAAAAAACCTAAATATTACACCTGAAAATTTGCAAGGTTTACATGCAAAATGACCCCGCTGAAGTGCCTCACCTCAGTAAAGTAGCTCCTCAAAAACAGGGTCTATTTGTTGTCCCCACTTCCCGTTATACAATTCCAATAGCCTCTCAGCTGGTGTTACACCTGCCATGTAATTAACTTGCAATGTGAACACTGAATACCCCCGAGAAAAGGAAAAATAAAGGCGCAACCTGGCGGATAATTAACCTACCTGTTCTGACAACCTCGGCCACCTCATTCAAGAACCCAGATTCCTTAAAGCCTCTTCTTTCCAGGCCATCCTGCAACAAAAAAGATGCCATAATCTAGTCATGCAGAGACACAGCCTCACACAAACACACATACGGAGCAGCAAGAGAAGCCCAATTTACCTTTGCCAACTTTACGACATCTTGGGCAACATGCTTGAGCAACCCATCCCGAAATGGTGTCTTTAGACCAGTTATGGGGACCTACTTAAAATAACTCTACAATTAGATTTGCAAACTGAATAACACAAATTTAAGAGGTCAGTATCACTACCAACAAAACAGAGTATGGAATTTATCCTGCGGTTCAATCTTCATGAATTAATATTGATTTGAAGCAAAGGTAACTTAACAAATTGAATTCCAAGGTCGTGCAATTAGCTATAGATTTGATTTTATGAGAAAATAAAAAGACAGAACATGGGACAACAAATAAATGAGTAAAAAGTAGATAACTATCACTCAATCTCTTTAGCTGGATTTTAACCACAATGGCGAGGCCATCTCATTGCCTGGCCGCCCAAATTATGATTCCAGCACCAATGAGTGTCCTCCAAGGCTCCAACACCAATAGGTGTGGCATGAAAGACGTTACAACTTACAAATGAGTGCCAAAAGTTTGCAACCTGACCACAGTATATGTCGCGAGGGCAAAATGTCAACCACTCCACAGGGTCATTTTTTCTCAACTTTGTCAAACATACATAGTGTCCAGAATAGAGATACAAATTTGAAATCATGCATGCAAAGGAAAAAGAGCTTTATACTTTCTTTTCATTGAGATAAAATGTGTAGGATTTAACGTCACCTTATTTCTCAGCATCTGTCTTTCTTCAGGGGTCCAATCAGCTGTAATGTCTAACACATTCTGTAGGGCAACCTCATCATACAGTATACCTACCTGGTATTTGATAGAACATCATAATGAGCTGATTTTGCTGGATACTATACTAAATAAAATAACCGGCAGAAGCTAGATAACTGGCAGTCAAATAAGTTTTAGGATTTCGCATACAACATAAGAGACACAAAGGACATAAACGAAACACTGAGATATCTTTTCTATCCCCAAAAAGTATGCCTGTGGCTTACATACAAGAACAAATGAACTAGTTATGCATAAAGAGTGAAATTGCCTATTACCCAAAATGCTGGCAAAGCGCACAATCTCCTCCAAGGCCCTCCATCAGCACCCCTCATCTCCAAGTATCTCTTCAGCCTGACCTGAATGGAAAAACCAATATAGCATAAGTAGGCAATAGTAAGGAAGTATGAGGTAATGGTTTCATTATTCATGCTAGTATGAACCTCAGGAAATATAGTTGTTAAATGATTCTCCCAATCATTCAGGGTTGGCAATTCACCCGGAATGCAGCTCAGCTTTCCTGCCAAAAAGTCCTGCATGCAGACAACCATACCATTGTCTTTAATAAATCAGTAGCTTCAGGCAAACAAAGACAGCAGCTACAGAAGAAAGCCTAAAATTACAAGATCACAAAGGATAGATGGAAACCCGGAAGGTCATTCCAGTACAGTCGATGTACTTCTTTTTCCGATAAACAAAGTACATGGGAACATCAAGAGCATAATCAACATATTGTTCAAACCTGCAAAAGAAATTTTTTTTAAAACAAAAAAGCTTATAAAACTAAATTAAAAGGTAATTGTACAACTATGAATGGAGAATCAACACTCAATTAAAAAGTTATCCCACAAAAAAAATATTCCACTACAATTAGAAATAGAAATCAATTCAAGCATTACAACATTATGGGAAAAACTAAATAGCATAGCTACAAGAAGTTAAACAAAACTATTCAAGTGAAAAATTCATTAAGAAAACCATTCACGTAAAAAATTCATTAAAAGACCATCCACGTAAAATTCATTTAAAAACCATTCATGTGCTCCATCATAGTTCAATACTTTATACAAAAAATCCATTCTTAGCATCCAAATAGAGTAGTATAAACCAAGCTAGAATTATGAACCATCCACAATCACACGCCTACCAACTATCAAAGGAGAAAGTTCTGGCTTCAGGTTTTGATTTGTTTGGTTAAGATTCTTAAGAACAGTCTGTTACTGAACAAACAAATAAGCAGATTAAGCATAACAAGGAGACCGAGGATGTGTTTGTAACACACTGAATTTTCTATGCTCAAAGTGATATTACCTATCATGAAATAGATGTAAATTTTCAAAATAATTGGATTCTGAAATATAAAATTCTAGTCACAGAAGAAAGCAAGAACTAATTTCATAATGACGATCAAAAGGCTTACCCAAAGGAGTCATCAAAAACAAAAGGAAGCATGCCAGTGCGATTGTTGTCAGTATCAGTCCAAATTTGACTGTTACAAAAAGTACAAAAGTCAATACAGATGCAATGTCTCAACCAAATGTTATACGAATTCCCAAAAAAAAAAATTAATAGAATATATATTATAAAAATTGAGAACAATAGAAACCTTCTCATGCTTAGAAAACCATTTGGCTTTCCTTCAGTGAAAGGTGAATTTGCGAATAGAGCTGTTGCTATCTGTTTCATTTATTGTAAGGTTAGATACCATATAAGTAACAAATTTTACATCAAAACAAGAGGCCAGTATTCCTCACAGGCTGCAAAGCAAGACCAGCACGAAATTTTCTTATCATGTCTGCTTCAGAACTGAAATCCAGATTAACCTACAAAAGTGAACAAAGAAGTTGTGCATGAGCTTCAGATATCTTACTCCTCGCCAAATCAATGGACTAACGCATTATGAAACATAACTAGCCGTAAGAAGTATTCATAGCAACTACCTGAATAGATTAGTAACAATCATCTTACCTGTACAGTGCAAGTCCTGAACATCATATCAAGTCCAAGCGTGCCAACTTTTGGCATGTAATTTCTCATAATCTCATATCTTCCCTGAGCCAAAACACTCGATCAGTGTGCAGATAATCTAAGTATTGAAAGATTATGAAAAGTGGCATTGTTAAAGCTAACAAGGCCACATTGGGCATCAAGGGACTGCAGTATGAAATTTAAAAGGAGAATGTGATATTAGCATGTAATCATACGAGTTACAGCATTAGGGTGAAGTGCTTTGGTATTCCTTTTCCTCTTTATAAAACTACTCAAAGGCTGTTTAAAGAGAAGTATTAAGAGTTCTTAATTAAATAAAGTGCAATCTCTTCTACAACCTTCCAATAACAAAGAAAATGGAATAAAGTGCCTGATATGGCCTTGTCCACAGAAAACAACTACTTCAGTCTACAAGGAACGTTTCAGCATGTGCCATCTCAAGTCCTAATCTAAACAAATGTTGCATTTGTGCACCACCATATGGTTTAAAATATGATTAAACAATACCTTGGGCATTATAGGTATGTCCGGAATCCTCCATTTCGGCTGAAAACCAATTCCAAGAAATCCGATTCCCATTTCCTCTGTAACTGCTTTAACCTAAAAAAACGTTAACAATGAACAAATTTACTTGCCAAAAAAATGAAAAGAAAGATACAGAAACTTCATTTATCAACTAGACTTTACTTAAAAGCAATCTATTCATGAAGTGTGACCCTAGCTTGCATGTTAATTCCAAGGTCCAATTTTTCAGTTTTCACTGACCTGATAAAGGTGTGAATTGACTTCAGCACAAGTCTGATGTAGAGTCTCAAGAGGTGCACCACTAAGCTCAAATTGGCCTCCAGGCTCCAGCGATATGCTTTGCTTACCCTGGCCCACAATGTCAAATATTTTTTACTTTAAATAACGAAAAATAAATGACAAGTGTTTCATGATAATTGATTATTAAATGGAAATATGAGGATGCATAGGTCAGAAAGGGAGGGATTTATAAATAGTAACATCCCTATAACAGATGATTAAAGGAAGTAAAACATATAAACAACACAAAATGTCATCCATATTGGAAGAGTAGAAGAAGAATAAGAATACCTGTTTGAGTCCAATAATCTTGTCGCCTTCCATGACTTTCTCCCAATCAAATCTCTCAGAAATTCCATTAAGCAACTCAGCTATTTGTTCATATTTCATAGGACGTAAGGTTTTTAGCTCAAAACCAAACTTCTCGTGCTCTGTACCAATTCTGAGGATGGAACAAGATTAAGTTTACAAATTATGATTGGTTATCCAACAAACTGGGTACAGAGAGAGGCGTAAGATACAGAACATAACAATCTAAATTATCATTGACTTTCAAGCCACATTGAAATAATAATGAGTAGATGTAAAATAAGGCAATATATACCTCCATTTTTCCTTAGGCTTGCATCCAGAGGCAAGATACCCTACAAGATCTTCTTTTGTCAGAGGCTCTGTATCAATTACTGCATCTTCTGTGGGAGGACTTGCAGCAACTATCACACTATGCCCTCGTTTATGTCCTACTACTGCATTGTCTACATGCAAAATCTGTGTCTTCCTAGAAGAGTAACATGACACGGCAGAGAAGCCAATGCAATTTTCCTTCAACTTGGCTGCCTCTATATTGTTTGCCCTACTCAAGCCTGCATTTTGTCCAGATTTATGCCGAAATATCTCAGTACGGATGCAGTATGATGAACCCATTTGTGAAAGGAGTGCCATGGACGCACCTGGAAAATTGAAAAATTTATGGGCGTCAGATGAAAAAAAAAATTGAAATCAAAGATCTTTATTGGATCCATCCCAAAGACCTACTGTTGTCCTAGCTAAGGCCTATATAAAATGATATACTTTCTTACACAGAGAATCATGCAAAAACTCGGTAAGCCTTAACTGGTTATCAGTACAAATGAGCACGCAAACACAGCACAACTAGTTGAAGAAATCCAATTGGACTTGCATCCCTTACACATTAAAATAGAGTGATGGCATGTGGCCATTAAAATTTGTTTGTTGATAATGTCAATTCTCTTTTCATGTATACTTTTCCACTTTTTGTTTCCCTTGAAAAATCAATCTTTGTAACCCCACTGACCAGTTAGTATATTCAATCACAACCACTTCATCATGTCACCCAAAATAAAAGTACAAAACTGAATTATTGAATGGCCCAACAAAAGAATATTTATAAACAAATACATAAAAACAATAACATAGCTAATATCATAGGAAACAACTGTATTATCATAGCATGCTAAAACTGAAAATTAAACATTTGACGATGAAATGTTCATTGAATTAAATCATTCAAAACGCAGAAAGCGTGAATGCAACCTTCCAATGTAATTAAAACAACCATACTCATTGACCAAAAAAAAAAACAACCATACTCAAAAATTAAGACTCAAAAGATCAAAACTCAGGTTACTGTAGGCAGTGTAAGATGAATCCAATACGAAATTATACGACGAAGTAAATTCATTGGAGGGTTACCTGGTACGCTGCGAATACAGTCGGAATTCAAATCTAGGAATTTGCAGGAAGCTGCTGACTAGGGTTTTGGTTTTCTCTCTGATAGAGGAATTCGAGAGATCGAGAGAGAGAGGCAGAGACTTTGGCTCCTCTCTGATGAAAAGGGAGCGCAACTGTTTTTCGATGACAATTAAAGAGTTAATCTTTACTGGTGGTCCATTTGTCCTCAACGCCGCCACTTCAGCACGGAATAGATTCTCAGCAGCTCATAATCCATTTTCATTTTTATTTGGGCTGACAACAACCCATTTTTTCTTTTGCCAAAATATGAACGCACAAAGATTAAAGAGTTAATTTTGTATTAAGATAGGTGATGGGTTCAATTCACTTCGATATAATTAAAAAAATTAAGAAACTATATTGCAGACTAAGCAAGGTATTAAGAAGGTTAATGATGGATAAAGGTAAGATAATTACCATATAATGATATGCTACAAATATATGACACTAATTAGAATTTAAGTCAGTAAATATGGTCCAAATAGCATCATTCTAATGAAAAACAAAGCTTGACATGATAATGGGATACTTGCAGTGAGAAAGAATAAGGAAATGGTTTATGACGCTTGTATTTCGAATGGGCAAAAAGGAGTACTTCTTTTATTTTAACAAATTATATACTTTTTTTTTTTCTCACCACTTGGCTCTAAAATAATTATAACGGAGATATAAAAAATGGTAAAATTCAGATCTCTATCCTATTATTGCATAAAGAACTATGTTGAAATGAGATCACAAAATGGGGAAAAATGAGAACTACAAAACATGTGTAATTCCATACATATACATGTTTGAGTGTGGATAAACAAAAGGATCCTCATTCCATGTACATGCTAATTTCTTCTTGGCATTACATGAGCCCTATTTTGTGCAAATTTTGGTACCCCTCTGGTGGCACTAAAACTGAACAGATAGAAATGAGTGCAACTTCCAGGTGATGTGGACGATCTAATAGATCGATTGAGTGTCCATGCAGATTTTTCATGTCCTTGGATGCTAACCCTAAATGGAAAGAAGCCAGACTCGTAAGGTCTATGGAACCGATGTGGAACCAGTCTAAGACCCTCCAATGCCAAAGTAAGTTTGTTTTTAAGAGCTTTTGTTGTTGACAATATATTTAGTATAAAAGTCAAACTGAAAAGTCTTAATCCTGTATTGTAGTGAAGGGGCCTATTTATAGAGGGTATTTTGTATACTCTTAGTACTTAATTTCGATGTGGGACTTATGGGAGGGCCTTGTGAGGTTGACACGAGTCCTTAGATATTTCGGGGCGGGTGCTTCGAGGTTGATTTTGTATGATCGGTAGAGGATACCGATTGTATGCTCTGTTGGATCAGAAGTGACGGCTTACTGATTTGAGAAGCGTCATCGGTAGGAGATGCCGTTTGTTTGGAGCTTTGGGCGTTTGGGAGTTTCTCTGATCCATGTATCATCAGTTATGGTACAATCACCCTCGTACCCCACAGCCACACAGGATGTAGTTGATGTCAATTTGATGTTCTCAACAAATATTTGTCTCCCTCTCTCTCTCTCTCTCTCTCTCTCACACTCTGCTTATGTCCGGACCATTCCATGGACCCAACAAAAACAATCAATTATAAAGAAAAACGGACCCAACAAAAACAATCAATTACAAAGAAAAAAGCTTTGTGATTATGACTTTGTGAGGTATTTGATGACGGCATGACACATATATTCTAATTATATACACTAATTAATACAATATATTGAATATAATATGACTAACCTAGTGGAATCTCAATTATGAATCACAATGGGTTTTCACATTGCCAAAGAAATTAGAGTCCCACAAGGCCTGTCACCTTTGAACCCTTTTTTAGTAAAATTGCTTGATTTAGTATATTAATTACTAGATATTATGCTCAACATGTAGAGAGGACCAAATTTTTGCATGAGCAAAAAAAAAAAAAAACCGACAAGGGCTGACCTCCATGGAAGGGTAAAATTGTCATTGAAAAATTCACTCACAATAAAGCCATACCTAAGTTTCGGACGCATGCCACAGATATGCATAGTCATCAACTCAAAACTTCCTCCGATCAAATAGAATCAACTACTTCTAAATGAAAGATTAATTAGTGTTAAGTCACTTATTAAATCATGGGCCACGCCAGAATGATGTAGGTTTATCACCTTTTACAATGTGGATTCCAAATGGAGCTTTTTCATGCATGCTAGTGTTGATATTTTTTATTTTTAATTCCATCGGCTATCTCTAAATACATAATCATGTTGTCTGTGCATCACATGGATTGTAGGGACATGCATGTATTCAACTTATTCGGTCAACACTCAACAACCTTTATAGCCTGACCTCATTATAATAATATTTACTAAACTCTCGAGCAAAATGAGACCCCATTTTCGAACGGATCGGAATCAAGAAATTTGAATCTAACGACATTCTGAATATAAAAAAAATTTCTCGTTTAATATCATACAGAACACTTTTGAAATTTCAATATTCATTCTAATTCATGAAACTTTGAATTTTAGAAAAAATTTGGAATATTTTTAGGAAAGTTTTATAAAGAAGTTCAAATTTTAGAAAATGCCTAATTATTTAAGAGGTTAAAATCGACTCAAAATTGAAAATTCATATTGAAAATCTAAAGAAACAATACATTTTGTTCTTCACAGAACACCTTGTTTATATCTTTTTTTTAATCATTAAATTATATTCGTGTTAATATGAATTTAGTAATTATAGGTAGTTCAAACTTGAAACCTCAATATATTTTGAATTTTGGATTTTGGATTTTCAAAATTATAAGATGCATTCCAATTCTAAGTATGATCCATAATTCTTTGGAGTTTTAAAATTTTTGATATCAAATTTTATTTTCATGAAAATTTTCAAATTGAAATTGGTGAAAATTTGGAATTTTTCTTATCCAATTTACACCCCTAGCTAAATCCCATTAGAGTACTTCCACCCATTTGCTATGGAAATGGTAGGCAAGGACTTTACTATTCACATGAATAGTGGAAGCCCTTGCAAAGAGCTTGTGGTCTTTCCATTCATTGTCATGGCAACCCAAGGACAACTATTATTCACATGAGATATGAGGAGAGGAATTTGTATAGAGTTTTGGTGTGGAAAGTGAAGAATATGACTAAGTATTTATTTTTAAAAATTCTGAATTTTTTAGTTTTTTTTTTAAAAAAAAATTATTGATGACATCATCGTTGATATCAGCAAACCCAGACAACAACTCAAGCTATTCTTGCATTTAGGCTTGCCTAGGCTTGTGGAGCCCACCAACTGCCTGGGCTAAGGCCAACCGATGGAAGTGCTCTTGGAAGGAAGAGAGTATGGAGTGCTAGGAATAAGGCGAATTGAGCTGAAGCCCACTCAAACTTTGTTGGGCTTAGAAGTAGAAGAAGGATCTGTCCCTATTGGAACAGAGGATGGCCCATACTTAAAAGGCCATCTCCCTTAAAAGCTTAAAACGTTTGCTTCAACACTACACACCAAATAGATAGATTACTATCTTCTAATGGCAATAGGGATCTTCTGAAAGATTAAAGAGGTGAATCACAACACCAAAATAATTGTGACAGAAGCAGCATCAAATATTTATTAGATGTTCTATTCATATACATTGTACAGAAATACTTACATGATAACAAGAAGATAGTCCAATGCAGACCACCTGAAATACTTCATACTTCTTTTTTTCTTCACTTGCTTCTTCCCCACTTTTTTTTTTTTTTATACACAGCATTGTTGATATAAAACTATATCATCAAGAATCAAATTAAGAATAAGCATCTGTACATTTTACAGGGTTACCAGAAATTATCATCAAATGTTACTCTGGTTGACGGAGATGGATCGTCTTCTTCTTCCATTTCCAACTCTGGTTCTCCTGACCCAAATTCAGTGGATTCAATAACAGCAAGATTCTTCAAATCAACCACAGATAGCTCGTCCAAGCGCCTAACCACCAGGTCTGCAGCTGCAAGCTCATATACAGGATGCTTGCTAGCAACGGCCACACACTTCATCCGGGCGTCATGAGCAGCCTCAACCGTTTGGTTTGAGTTCCCAAACACAATGCAGCGCTCAGGTATGAATTTTAGAAGTTGTGCCGCATACTCAAACATTTCCGGATCAGGCTTCCCCCTTTGAACATCTTCTGCAGCTACCATCACATTGAAGTATCCTTCAATACCAATATTTCCAATTGCAGCCTCAAGAGTTTTTCTTGGACGTGTAGAGACCAGCGCCATCGGTATGTTGTAATGCAACAAAAAATTCACAAACTCTCTTGATCCAGCTCGCAATCTATATATCCCACCCTGCAAAGCTTGGTAAATGTCTTCCTTTCGAGTAGCCATTCTTCTCATCTGTGCTGGGTCTCTTGACCAGCAGAGAACTTCAGAAATTGCCTGTTCATTCTTCATACCTTCTATTCTTCTAAGCATGAAAGCTGGGGGAGGAGACTTTCCTTCTTCTTGAGAAAGAGCCAGCCAGGCTTGCTTCTCAAGATCCGTATTGTCTTCAATCAGAACTCCTTCCCACTCGAATATGGCAACTAGCCAACCACTACCCATCCGTTCTTGTCGAAGCAAGGGATTGTGTAGCGAAGGGTTATCTGCTTTATTCTCCGGTGGCCACAAACCAGGTTTTCGATCTACACTGGTATCGGTAGGATAATCCCATTTCTTGGGAATCCTATCCTCCTTGAATGAATAGGTCTCTTTCGCTAGCTCCATTGCAAGGGCCTTAATTGATGAATTTTTTGAGTGATCAACTCTCAACTTTGACAAAGGAGGAGCCATAGTAATCCTTCTACCAAGAATTTCTGCCATCGGGAACCGACAGTTATCCGAAGACCTCCTCTTGTTAGAGACATCCTTAATGAAAGCTCCTGTATAGAGCGGCCGGTGCCCAAGAAGAGATGTTGAAGTAATTGATTCAGCCATTCTTGACAAATACCTCAACAAGCTAAAGTTGTATAACTTAAGAATTCAAACTTATGCTAAAAACCCTTCTGAATTTCAGCTGAACTCAACAGTTATAAGCCAAACTTGAGCCAGATAACAATCAATTCCTTTCCAACTGAGGATTTAAAACTACAACTCAACTGTTCTTGTCAGGTCAAATAATCCCATATTTTGTTAAAACTAAGTCCTAATTATTCTTTACCGAATCCAGCTATGCTGTCAAAGAACCATAAAAAAACGTTCCCTTGAAGCAAAAACTAAGCATAACCCATTAGACCCATCAACCCAAATCCCCCAAATTAACACCACCCACAGCTTAACAGCTATTAAAAATCCAACCCCAAAAAGCAAAAAAGGTGAAAACAAAAGGAATTGAAATATACAGAATATACCGAGCAAAGACCAAGTCTTATTAACTCTAGAATTAATCAGATTTCACTCACAAACCAGCCCAACTAGACAGAAACTAAGATATATATATATATATACAATTTACAAAAACAGAGAATTTTGTTATATTACAATAGGAATATAAAATTTATAAACCTTATATATAAAGGAAAACCTGGGGAAGGACCAAAGGGTTGGATGAAGAATTGGAGGTCTGAGATATCACAGAGAGAGAGATTGAAATTCCTCAGCAGCGGATTAGATGAATCTCTCCCCTTTTTTGCTTTTGTTGAAGAAGGTGTTTCTGTGGCTTATAAATTGTGGAGAGAATGCTCGGAGAGAGAGAGAGAGAGCGGTGATGCCGGCAAAAGTAACCAGCTTAAGGACACGTGTCGGTGATTAGGTTTGATAACTTTAACTCCTTTCGGTGACTGGTAGTTGTTTAAAAAAAAATTATATATATTTCACGGTTAAAAAGGCATTCCTTTTCCTTTCTGGACAGAACATTCTGTACTCACCAAATTGTTGTTTACCAAGTTTTTGGTAACCAACAGATGATGCGGTAATATTTTATTTTATTTAAATTTATGCTATTTCCATGTTTTGGATTGAAGGGCATATTCCTTTTTTTTAAATCCATATATATTATCTGTATGTTTTTCATTGCAATATTCAATCAATGTATCCTTTTACGTTTAGGTTATGAATGGATCGGTTTTGATTTTTCTTGTGATTATATGATGATTCTTTCAAAATACTAATTATACCCCTTATTTACATTCCTTTTGTGGAAGACATAAGGAGTGTGCACAATTACTTTCTGGCAAGAGCAATTTTGACTCTTTTTATTTTTGCTGAAAAATAAAATTATAAAGAAAAGTCACAAGAACAACTCGATCTTAAGCGATCGAAGTTGGAAAGCTTTCTCACACAACTGAGAATACCTACATTAGCAAATAAACGCATCAGTTACAAAATTACCTTCCTTCCATGAGCACATGTTGAAACAAAAAGAAGATTGAAAGAATAAAATGAAATTAGCCCAATCTTTCTATGGGGTAAATGTTTAGAATAATTTATTACAGCGTACCCTCCTTCTTACCTAAAAAACACTTCTAGAGTCGTTTTCACTTTGAAGGGGGAGGAAGCCATTGTTCTTTCTCCCTTCTTCTCTTCCCCTATTTTCAAAGACATAAGGTTTCCCCTATTTGTCTTTGTTTTGTTATGATTTTCCTCCAACCATCAAGGCGGCTACGTCTCGTTGTCGGATCTCCACCTGCGTTTCAGCATCTGATCTCCACCACCATCTATTTTGTAGTTTTTTTTATGTTTGGAATAAGTTGTAGAGACTCGTTGGGTTTTATGTGTAGTTTTCTCATCTCCTTTTGTGAAAGCTTTTCACCTCTTCTTTGTGAGAGCTTTTCACATTTCTTTTATGAGAGCTTTTTATACCTCCTTTGTAAGAGTTTTATTTGTATTGTTATGGCTAGGATTTTTCATGCTTTATCTTTTTCGATTATTATGAGTTTCCAATCCTAATTGGGATGTCTATGCAGAGTTTTTTCTATCATGCTTGATCGTTAGTAAAGGTGCACTAGATTGTCCTAATTTTGACGCTAGATTGCTCCATTATTGTAATGACCCTTTGTAGCTAGTTTGTATTGGCCCTTTGTGGCTAGTGGCTCTTTTGGCTAAATTATGAATGCAATCTTTCTAGCCACAAAGGGTCATTATAATAACGGAGTGATCTAACGTCAAAATTAAGACTCCTCCACTAACGATCATGCATGATTGAAGAAACTCTGGCAGATGCATCTCAACTAAGAGTGCAAACTCAAAACAACCAAAAGTATATAAAGCTTGAAAAAACCAAGCCATAACAAAAGAAATAAAACTCTCACAAATGAGATGTGGAAAGCTCTCATATATGAGAGGTCAAAAACTCTCACAAAAGAAGATGTGAAAACTACACAGAAAACCCAAGAAGCCTCTCGATTTTATTCTAAACATGAAGAAACCGCAAAAAAGATAGTGGTTGAGATATGACATCAAAACACAGGTGGAAATCCGACATTGAGACATATTCGCATGTGATGAATGGAGGGATATCATTACAAAATGAAGACAAATAGGGGAAATCTTTTGTCTCTAAAAATTGAGGAGAAGGGAGAAGGGGAGAAGAAGGAAGAAGAGAGAGGAGAAGGGAGGAAGAACAATGGCTTCCTTCCCCCTCAAAATGAAAATGAATATATATTGTTTTTTTGAAAGAAAGGGGCTAAGTTTTTCTCTTCTAACGCTTTTCTTTTGATAATAATTATGAATGCATCCAGTAATCTATTCTTTATATGTATATATATATATATATATATATATATATAAATCTTAAAAAAAGAAAGAAAGAATAGTTTACTAGATGCAACATGGGATATGGACGACGACTATCAATCATCTATTGTTTGTCAATGCGTTAATTTTCTATGGTTGAATATAATTGACAAAGTTGAGTGCATCAATCTTTGCCTATTTTGAACATTATTACGTCAAAATATTGTGCAATATTAATAATGCAGCAATCAAATCTCCAACCGAACTCGTCCCAAAATTTGTTGTATGCACTATAGTCTATAATTGTCCTATCATTTTTTCTTAATTTATAATTTCCGCACTTTTTCATATTTGTAAGGAACATGCGAGTCAAGTGGTTAACATTTATCTTTGCATTCGAAGTCCTATATTCAATCCCCTTCCTAAATAATTAAGAGCGTTTATCTTTGTATTCAAAAGTCCGATATTCAATCCCCTTACTTTTGTATCAAAAGAAATTTCATTGTACAATTTGATACGCATGGATATTTCTAATCAATTATAACCATACTTATTATTAAGTTTAGTGGATAAGCTCTCTTTCCAATGGTTAGATGTTGCCTTGTCCTATGGTCAATTAGAATCCTAGATTAGCCACCTCATTTTCTATGTAAAATAATGACTACTTCGCCATCTCCTCGTCACCAATTGAACATGATAAAAAGGTGGCAATTTGTGAATATGCCTTTTTAATTGAGGAGCCGACATGGAAAGAAGGAGAAGAAGGTGGGAGAGCTGGCAAAAACAAGGAGAGGAGGAGTTTACTTCATGTAGTCACCATCAAGATGAAGCAGTCCATATCACAAACTCTTGCCTTGGATTAATTCATTTGCAGGTTTGATTCCACACGCAAGCGGCATACCTTTCTCATTGCTTCCTTTAATATATAATAATAAAATATATTTTATATAAATTCCAAAAGGAACAACTGTATATTTTATCCTCATATGATTTTATGGGTTTGTCTTGGTAATTTAGAAGAGCCATATTTACTGGTTCTCAAAATGCCATAACTGCGGTTGCGGAGAGACTTTTCCCTGAAGAAAACAAAACCACGAGAAAGAAGGTCATGATTTATACTTCAACCAATCATATGCGACAATTATTTCAAAATCACCAAACTCAAAATAGTTTTGAACTCTTTAAACAAAACCACGATACTATTCAACTATGGCTTGCAACGGTGCAAATTATGTATGCACATAAAGGTCAAAACATGCCAAAATCATATATATATATATATATATCAGATCGTTGAAATAAAATTCGTAGTGGACCTCAAAAGATATTTATTGAATAAAATTATTTGAGACATTCTACATACACATGAAAGTATTTATCACACAATAGGATGTAGATCAATCATCAATACAAAACGACGTAAATTATTGTATAACTGTTCTTAATTATTTGAGTTATAAATCCGTCGGTTTATTTTTCTGATATTTTCACCGAATAGTTTATGTTTTTTCCCTATATGATTGAATAATTCTATCATGATAGGTGGAATAAATACGTGGTCCTACTAGGACATATGGTGTAGAAAATAGCAAAGAAGAGAGAGCACCAAGGATAAGTACAAAACAGGTGCTGGGCCCCTGACTTTGGAAGCGTGAAGATCCTTCAAAGCAAAAGCAATACCAGATTCATCTCCGCTAATCCCAGGTTGGAGAAGAGCCAAGTCAGCCATTTCAACAGGATTCACCTTTGCCACGATATTACTCCCGAAAAAATAAAATCCCAAAAAAGAAATTGTTGGAATAGGTCGGTTCTAATGTGGGCCCCAGCTCTGTGGAGAAACTTCTCCAATGAACACTACACAACTCGTCAGTTATCTTAAACCGTTGATGTTTGTATTAACAGTTGACAACCATTCATGCACGTGTTGAAAAATTACCGCAAAGTACAATTCATAAGTGTTAAAAAATGCATTGGTAGTTGAAAGCTACATAATCGAGTGTAAGGGGTTGCCGGTACTACAACTCGAAAGTGTCAAGAAACACATCATCATTCACTTTGTTAATCTTAATTTTGAAAGATATTCGTCACCGTTAATATTAAAAAAGTTTATGATCCAACTTGCAAAATAAAATCACGTGAACAATCGAGATTAAAGGGAATAGAATGTATCATTGACAAGATGAGATTACTTCAAATATTGTGACAACTAAGAAGTACAGTATCTAGTAATCTTTTTGGTAATCCCTTCAAAAACAAAAAGTAATCTTTTTGGTGTTAATCTTGTGTCTACATTTACAATTACGTCGTTTTGAGATTTAAGAGTTAAGTACTTTTTGTTAAAGATCCACTAATATAGTGATTTGAAACAATTACGTACCTAAGAAAGATCTTGAGTTCGAATCTTAATATTCCGTATAGTGTGTGCGAGAAAATGTCATAAAATAAAAAAAATTAAGCACTTTTGTTTAACACCAAAAGCTGGTCATTTTTTTCATCCAAAAAAAAAAAACTGGTCATTTTTCCTGAGGGCCCATATAACAAAAGCTCGTCATTTTTCCTGAGGGCCCATAAGCTGAAAAAGAAAACCCATGTGGCGCTCCCAAATGCCTCAGCAGCGTCGCTTACCAAGTGTTCGATAAAATTCCCGAAAGATAAAAAAAGCCCCAAAACAAAGCAAAACATGGGCAGGAGAGGAGGAGCCAAGAGAACGGGAAATACAGCATACGGGTCTAACAACACCATATCACTGAGAGAAGAATTGACAGGCAAGAAGCAAACCAAGGGTCCCGCCGTCAACGCCAAGTCTGCACTGAAGCTCGAGCACTTGCAGAGACTCGCTGTATGGGCTGGTGGTGAAGCTTCTGTTCCTTCTCTTGGTGCCTTCTTCGCGCACACGTTGGCCTCTGCTCAGGAGGCTCTGGGCGTACCTCCTGACCCATCTCTGTTTACTTGCCAGAGGTATGTGATTTTTTTTTTCTTCCTTGAATCAATTATGGAAAATATGAATTACCCAAGAAAACGAATTAGCTGAACTGGTTTTATCAAATTTGTTCTTGTTAGTGTATGCATATTGAGGAGGTTGTTGTTGTTGTTATAAGTGCAGTTAGTTGCAAAGTTTATGGCTTTTTGAGCTCAGTGTTGGAGTTAAAGTTTATGGCTTGATGCAATTGTAGTAGGTTGCAGACCAAAAGGGTTAATGGGTTATATTAGGGCGGGTCATGGATGCATATGTTCTTTAATTGATAATTTTGTGGTGGGCAATTTGACTTTGTTATGCGTAAGTGGTTGAGTGTTTAAATTGTTGTTGGGAAGTAACTAAGAAAACTTGTTTTCCAATAATCGTTGAAATATTTTCTGATCGAAAGCTATTGGAATGGTTGGTTCGCTTGTGTTAATAGTTGTTTGCTGTAAGAGGGCTGCATTGTTGGTTGTAGTTAATCTGTTCCAAATGCAAAGTGAGTATCTTGGGTTGTGGGTTGGTTATAGCTATGCAAAAGAGAAAGAAACTGGCTAACCTTTTTAGTCCAATGCAAGTGGTTTGGATTAGATTGTATTAGAAATTTTAAAACCAATTGCATTAGATCGGCTGTACCAAAATATGGAACCAAACCAATTCAATTGTGACAGGCAATATAAAACTGTATATCTTTATAAAGAGTCTTAAGTTTGGTGGCATTGCATAATTTTCTCACTAAGCTTGCCCGCCCTTGATTATTATCAGAGTCCAACATCATATTTAGCTTAACCGTACCCACATTGTCTTGTGATGTTTATGTAAGTTACGATCTACCTTGATTAAGCTTAGTACACTGTACATCATAAAGATAAAACTAATTGTTATGAATAGGTTTGAAATTGTTCTGCATGCTAATGGGCCAGCATTGTAGGTTGCAAAGTAACTTTGTAAACGTATTGAATTACTGAAATTCCTAATTATCTCAGAGTTCTACTTGAACAACATACATATAGGATTCATTGTCCAAAGTCAGATATATAAAACATCCAACATAGTTTAGGGTTGAAAGATGGAGAGACAATAGGCTTCTGACTCTATTGACCTGAAAGCCTAGCCAGCTACATGTAAGTTTCTTACTATGAGTTTAATTTTATTTCACTTTTCAGAAAGGTTATTATTGGTTAAACCACGAAAGATAAACAATCACTCCGAATTGCATCTGTTTCAATAAAGTCGATTGCTAACAAAGTTCTCACCAGCAGTCATTGGGGTGTATTTTTTTTTTTTTTTTTGGCTTAACTCATTTTGCACTATATATTAGCATGAAACATGAATCTAACGATGGCATGCCTGGTTTTCTGCTTTTCTGATGCTGGCATCTCCTTTCTGTTTTCTTAGAGCACACAACACAGAGAAAAGTATTAATAAACCTAGGTTTTGTGGCTTTTATTTCACCAATGTGGTTTTTGTTGGGTCATATTTTCGTTGAAATTAAAGTGCTTTTGAGATAAGCTTAGAGTTCAAGTCATTCTAGTTTCATATTTTAAAGTTCCCATTGAATCAACTCCGAAAGCGAAATGAGTCAGCCACTATGCACATCCAAAGTTCTTGAATCGATTTGTCTTTTAGATGTGTGTGATGTAGTGTAGCCTTGTAGGGTTTAATTTTTTCCAGTGCCTTCTTGAAATGAATGATATTTCAAAGTATGTAGAAGGTACAAAACTCTGATCAGCATTGTACTGTTTTGCAGATGTGAAACAATTCTTCAGCCTGGCTTGAACTGCACTGTTCGAATTGAGAAAAATAGATCAAAGAAACGACGAAAAAGTAAGAAACCAACTAGTTTCTCTCAAAACAATGTAGTGTTTACATGCCACTTCTGTTCACATCGGAATTTGAAGAGAGGGACTCCACATGGACATATGAAAATGATATGCCCCACTAAGACCAAAACGACTTCGAAACAGAAACCTGCTATATCCATTTCCAAGAAGTTTGTCAGTTCAAAGAAGAGCATTGTGGCTGAAGATGAGGTTAGGAAAGCAAATGAGATAGCTGCATCAGAAATAATTCAAGCGAATGAGATAGCTTCATCAGAAATAGCAAGAGAGATTCAAGGGAATGAGACAGCTTCAGAAATAGCAAGAGAGATTCAAGAGAATGAGACAGCTTCATCAGAAATAGCAAGAGAAATTCAAGAGAATGAGACAGGTTCATCAGAAATAGCAAGAGAGAATTGTATTGTGGAAACTCAGGCAGATGAAGATGAGGTTACGATAGTGAATGAGATGGCTTCTTCAGCAATAGCTGGGGAGATTCCAACGGTGGATAGTCCTGAAACTCCAAAGGTGAGGACTGGACCTACTTTGTTACTTGGAGGGAAGAGGAGAAAGCGAAACAAATCGGTGTCCAAGAAACCAGCTGAACCTGAAAAGAGTCCTAACCCGACAGATGCAGAAAACACGGGCAGCATGTCAAACAAACGGAGGAGAAAGAAGTGGACTAGTTTGAAGGAAATCGCTGAAAGCAGTGAGCACAAGAACATCCGAAACATTAGTGATTTGACGATCCCTTTCTTTGTCTAAGGTGCATAGCTGCATATGGCAAGAGGAATCAGTGGATAACACTTTTGTAGCTTGGCGGTAGATCAAATTTTGAATGATATAAAATATCCCCTTATAATGCCCTTTTGTATTCATACGGTACCTATCAACCAACTTTTGCTTGCTTGTTTGTTTGTTTTTCTAATTATTTTACTTTAATAGAATTTTCACCGTCTTTTTTCTCTTTTCTTTTTCCTTCTCAAACAAAACTGCCTTAAAATGTAATTATAAAAATGATTTTTTCATACAATATTTGAAAAATGAGTCCTTTTTAAGGCACGGCAATAGCATGATACGAGTATAAAGAAAGTGTGAACCGATGTTTGGGTATGCATTTTGCAGAGTTAAAATCGTTTTCTGACAACTAAAGAGCACAATTTTAAAGAGTAAAATGTTTTTGTTGAGGAAAGTGCTTTTTTTATTTTATAAACCACTTAATTTTTAATAAAAAATTCGAAAAAACATTCTTAAAAAACGCGTACAAGTAAGTGCGGTTTGGGTTTTAAAGAAGCAGTTAAACTTCTCTCAAATGCTGAGGCAGAGCTGTTCTTAACTGTTGACATTCACGTCTAACGGTTGTTGGAATTTCCCTTCAGTAGTTACCGCGGGTAATCACTGCCCACTAACTCATCATCACCGCCACGTATTCACCAGCGTTCTCCAATCCTATACAGTTAAGCACATATCATATAAAACCTACCCCTCTGGGGAGCTTGTACCTTCCGGACATTACGTTGTCCTTACTCCCTCAACACGTAGCAGCAAAGGGTAATTTCGGCCTCTACGTACACCTTTGAAGCAAGAAATGGTATGCTCCATTTTCTACACTTGCTTCCAGACCAAACGGACCGGCTGCCGTCATCACCTAAACCAAAATACACGTAGCCGTTAACAGTGGCAAATCCGAAATTCTAGTAAACTACAGGCCCATTTTCAAAATTCCCAAGTGCGTTTATAAACAGCGGAGCGACACACGTCATCATTCTGAGAGCTCCCTAGTCTGAGACAGAGCAGAGACCGAGAGGGAAAGAGAGAGAGAGACGACGGGCCCTTGACATCGATCACACCCACCAAACCGCACCGTTTCACCTCAGAATGGGGAACAGAAGGTTCGCGCAGGTCTCGACCAGCGACGACGAAGACGACGTCGCACCACAAAACCAGCAGTTGGAGGAGGAGAACGGGTCTTCGAAGAAGAGGAAGCAGATGAAGCTTCGAGAGGGAGAAGAAGAGGTGTCAGAAGAGGAAGAGAAGCACAAGAGTAAGAAGAGGAAGGGAAAGAAAGGGAAAAATGTTAGGGACGAATCGGCGTCGGAGAGCGAAGACAACGAGGAAGAGCCACAGCTAGAGGACGCGAAGCCGATTGGCGAGGTCGTTAGGCTTTCAGGGAAGGGGAGGGGTCGCAGGCAACACTACGAGGCGTTTGAGTATGACGGCAACCGATACGACCTGGTAAGTTTGCGTTTTGGGCTCGGGTTTTGGGAGTTTGTGTTTATTGGTTGGCTTTTAGGGCTTTGATTTATCGATTTCATGGTGGCTTATTGAACGCATTGTTTGATTAATTGGGATAAATGGAAGAACTGTTAGCTATTGTGAATTTTGGTTATTTTTGTTTCTTGAGACTTTCAGTTTGGGTTTTGATTGTTGAGTTTGTAGGGTTTGGCGGATGCGTTTGGTGGAAAAACGAATGGTTTTGATTCATTGCTTCACAGATACATAAATATTTACTCTCCATTGTTTGGAAAGTGTTGTTTAAGTGGGCATTATGGTAGTATTTACTTTCGGAACTTCTTTGTTCATTTATAGGGAAATTCAAGAAACTAGAATGTGATTTTTCAGTTTCGTCTATGTTTCCCCGTGAAATTTATTGTCTATGTTTCTGAAGATGGAATGGTTAAGTTGCGTGCGGACAAACTTGTTCTAATTGCCTTCTTGGGACTAGGGAGGCAATTGAATTTTCCAGTCATTTTTTCCCCTCCCTGAGAAATGTTTTTTTTCAGTGGTGTGTAGTTAAGTTTGCCTTTTAGATATGTATAGGAACAATAGTACACTTTAGATTTTGAAGCAAAGAGGTCCTCAGCTGATATGTTACATAGACATGGGTTGAGTGTCAGATGTGGGTATATGTCTAAGCTTCAGGTTCATCTGTTTTCCTTAGATTTTTCTATTTGGAGCAGCCATACCATTTTCAGTGTCTTGTATCATTGACATGATTAAGTTGGGGTAAGATTGAAGTTAAGTGTCTATGTAAATAATTTGCATTGCTTATGTCTTGCTGTTGATATAATGTATGCATTCCTTACATATGGCAGATTCTCATCAAGTGTTACATTTTTCCTGTGCAATTACTGCACATTTGTATGCTCTGAAAATGTTTTACAAATGTTGTTGTTTCTTAAATTTCTCTATTGCTGCTTGTTTTTATGTACTGTCTTCCTATTTTTCTTCTTGATATTGTGGTAATTAGATGTTTTTGTCCGTATATCATTTTGAAAAGGTTTAGGTTGAAAAATTTTCATTTTCTGGGAACGGTATCGCTTTGTTTATTTCATTAATGTTTTGGTGCTGATCCTGTAATCATTTTGTAGGAGGATGCGGTTCTTCTAATTCCCGAGGATAGAAAACAAAAGCCTTATGTGGCAATTATTAAGGTACTTGCTTTATGAAATTATTGTACGACTTTCCCTCCATGGATATTAATTGTGTTTTTTTTAGACACATACACATACGTTATTGATGTAAGTGGTAAACAGTATCGAGGTAAAAAAAGGGTGAGTCCATAGATTTACATACGCACGCAAGTTGTTTTGTTGCTTCTGTGTCATTTCAGTCTCTGGGTGAAGGAAGATTTTGTCTCATGTATTGTTGATCACTTCTTTCTCTGTGATTACTTTGTCCTCACCTTTTCCTATTTAAATAAAAACCTTTTGCTTGATTATCTGTCTGGAAAGTCTTGGTATGTTGGTTTGTCATAAATACATGTATTCTTGCCCTTTTTGTGGGCTGCTAGCCAATTTCCTAATGTAATCCGAACATGTTTTTGTGATGTTATGGGCTGCATGTTTGTTTTCTGATCATTTTCATTTACTTTCTTTCTCCTTTACATTTACAACGACTTTATCTTTAATTTGTGACCGCTGGAACTGGTAATTAACTAGGATATAAGTAAGACCAGAGACGGGAGCATGATGGTATTAGGACAGTGGTTTTATCGACCTGAAGAGGCAGAGAAAAAAGCTGGTGGAAACTGGCAGTCACGTGACACAAGGGAGTTGTTCTATAGTTTCCATCGTGATGAGGTTCCAGCAGAATCTGTAATGCATAGATGTGTAGTGCATTTTGTTCCTTTAAATAAGCAGCTACCAAGTCGTAAACAGCATCCTGGCTTCATTGTGCAAAAGGTGTATGACACCCAAGGGAAAAAACTTTGGAAGCTGACAGATAGGGATTATGAGGAAGATAAGCAGCATGAGATTGACTTACTAGTTCAGAAAACTATTGGAAGATTGGGAGATCTCCCTGATATAGAGACTGCAGATACCACCTTTAATCAGGATGAGCAGTTCAAGACTAAAAGAAGTTTGATAAAAAAGAACATATCACCCCTTGATGTTTCTAGGGTGGAAGAAGCAACAACTAAGCTTGGTCAAAATCAAAAAGCTGAAACACCTGGAAGCAGGACTAATTCCTCAGAATATCATTCCATTTTAGTCAAGTTCACGGCACTAACTGGAGACACTCATCGTGATAGATGGTTGGAGAAACTTCTTGAAAATATTAGGCATGCATGCAATTCTGCTGACATCACGAATGGAGATGAAAAGAGGAAATCTGGTTCTGATGATATTGCCCATGCAAGTGACTGTAAGTCCCCAGAAGTTGGAAATGGATCTCATAATCTCAAGGTATTCAGTACATTCTTTTTCCCACTCAAGGTATATATATATATATATATATATATATGTATGTCTTTTTGGTTTTCGGAAGAATGGGGTGCATTGAAAATCAGGAGTGGATGAGCAAGGAGATGTTATACCTCACATGTTAACTTTACTGTCTTAAACAGAGTGGCAAGTCTTTTCACTGGCCAGATGATGCTGTTCGTGCAGTTACTTCTCTGGAGAAGGCCTCTCACGAGTCTCTCTCCTAGATTCCACGAAGTATAACCAAAAGTTGCGGCAACTGTGGTTCAATATCCAGGTCAGAAGGTTCTGTGTGCTTATATGCTCTTGTTTGGTTTGTTTGAGGTCAAGATTTTTTTTATACTATTTGCTGCTGAAGTCTACGTTGAAGATTAGTCTTCAAATGTCTTATTTTGTGCTTATATTTCTTTGATTTTTTTGCAGAGAAATTCATTCTTAGCCCGCCGGTTGCTAAATCAAGAGTTGGAACCTTTAACAATAGTGAACATGTCACCTGATGAGCTAAAGGTATGGCTTTATCATGCTTTGGTATATAGGTGTTCAGTTTTGAGATGATTCTCAAGGAAGATAAATTCTAATTTGATTTTGATCAGACTCGGTTTCCTTTAGCTGGATTTGTCACAATGGCCATTTTGGTAACATCTGTGCTGACTATGTCGTCCTTCTAGTCTTACTTAGTGATAGCTAAGACGGGGGATGGAAAGTGTTTATGCTGTCAGCTTAACTGGTCTTAAGTAGGCATTTTGTTGGGTGATGGGAGCGTTGATGTATTGTTACCACATGTCTCTTATGAATTTTGTGACATAACAATTATTCTATTCCTCATACCTCTGTTTGTTACCCCGTGTCTAATTAAACCATCAGAAGCATTACTTCGGCTATTGTATTGGTCGTATTTTATGTAAGCACCTGGTTTGATTATTTGGGTTGGCCATGATGAACCTTTTTTTTTCTTTCTTCTTTTCTGTTTCCAAGCAGAATTGTTTTTTGTTCTTTTCTAGCTCCTTACAAAATTTGACCATGAGTACCTTTTTCCTTAAAAGATTGAAGAGTTCAAGGTCCTTTTTTTTTGGTAGCTCTACCAGCATGATTTTCAAAATTCATTTTTATTTGTTTCTAGAACTTTTGTGAGTTTATCTTCCTTTCCACCTCCTTTCCTTTTTTGTATGGAGGAGGTCCAGTAGGCACACATGTCGTATATCTCTAGGTGTTGTCTTTCTCCGGTTAGTCCATGTAAAGTTTCTAAGAGAATAATTTGGCAAGTGTGTTCAACTGGTGGAGGTATGTTGATATATCTGTCTTTAAAATCAAGGAACTTCAATTCCTTGTGTGGGAGCGGAAACTAGAATTCTGATATAAAAATTTGTTCGTAACATCCAAACAGGTCTATTTTTGTCATGGGCGCCTCGGTTTTGACGGGGTAAGGGACAATTTCCTGAGATGGTTTGTTCATGTGCAACAAAGGCCTTGTGTGGGTTCAGAAACTAGAATTTGTTCGTAACATCCAAACAGGTCTAGTTTTGTCATGGGTGCCTCAGTATTAATGGATAAGGGACAATTGCCTGAGATGGTTTGTTCATGGGCAACAATGGCCTACTTATTAGACTGATAGATTTAATGATTATGAAAATTCCAATGATATTATGACCTCAATAGCAAGGATGGCACAGAGATCCATGTAAACAATTTCATTTCTGTTGAATTAAGGCATAGTTGAGTTGATTTGTTCTTTTTATTTTGCTTTTTTTTTTTAATAATGATCATAAGATATATTGAAGAGTTAACTCCTTGGATGTCTATGCGTAAGGTTATTCTGGTTTTAGTTGGATTGCTGGAGTAGTTGAAGAGAACGAATACATTTATTTTTAGCCTTATGTCAAGTTTACTTTGATCAAATTCTTTTGGTATTTATGCTTTCACTCATTTTATATGAATGTTTCCACTTGTGCAAGAATAGAATAAATGGTAGTGTGCTTCCCTCCACCCTGGGTTGAATATGGTCTCTTGGCATGACACGTTTTGAGACTCAATGGCCAACATTTAGTGTATGCAAAAGTATTTGTGATTTGTTTTATATCACATCTCTTGCTTCAAGGTTTTCATTTGTCATTAAATATGGCCCTTTAACAAACTTCAGGAGGGTTTAACGGCTGAGGAGAGAGCAAAGAAGGAGCCTGATGACTGGAGCGTATGCAGGTCTTTCTATTTGTACCTGAAGTTGATTTTGGTCACCTTGCACTCTGCAGTGCATAGATTTTGCGCACATTATTGACTTCTTGCCTATGAAACAGATGACAGATGCTCGTTGCTCAAGATGCTCCGAGTTCAAAGTGGGAGTTAGGGACATCATTCAAGCAGGACATGGTGCTCGTTATCAGGTTGGTGCATTTATAAATTCTGGATGAGTGCATGAATCATGGAAAATTCTGCTTCTTCAATAGGTCAAATTTGTTATTTAAAATAATTTTTATTCATCACTCTTTATAGGGCCTAATATATAATATGATACGAAATGATGAGGCTAGTGGCAATTACTTTGCCTCTACATTTTGCTTTTTAAATTGGGATAACACACTGGTAGAAGCAACGCTTCATAATGGCTAATGTTTGCGGAATAAGTCTGGTGTCCAGCACTCCTGCTCCCATCAAAACACCAAAAAGACAAAAACAAGAAAGGAAGATGAAATGTTTCTGATGTCATACCAGTTCGGGATTAGGGTTGAGTTAAGTAATCTGCCAGTCATGCTTACTGTCTGTAAGGCAAGCATCAACTATGGCGGGGGATTGTAGCTTCCCCCTTTGGAATTCCAACCCACTTTTCCTCTTTAAATTGTAATATTTGGGTGTTACATGTGGATCAAAGCCGATGATCCCCCTAGTTGCACCAATGCGATCCTTACATTAGTTGTTCTGTTTGGTTTCTACTTTTGCCTCATATTGCCCGTGGTCATAGCGTGAATTCTAACACATCTTGAGTCCCCTAAGTCCTTTTATTTTAGCCATACTCTCTGACTAAAATGGGTGGTAATGACCAGCTCTTATGTGTGAGTTTAAATAAGCAGATGCTTATAGTGGATTATGACAATATTTTTATGCTTATATGTAGAGATAATGCAAAAGAATTTTGTTTCTGCTGCATGAAATGTTATAGCTGATTATCATTCATGTTGGACGATGTTAATATTCGAACCAAGACAAGTAATATGATGGATGGAAAATGCCCTAATGATGATTTCATTAAGAAATTGTCATTGAGTACTTGTAAATTAGATATTTGATTATTTGTTTTTATTAAGAAATGCAGGGGTAATTTAGATTGTGACAAAGCTTTAGCATTTGTTTCATTGTTGCAACTGGCATTTTTACTCACTACATTTTTGCTTTCAGCTGGAGTGTATTGCCTGTGGCCATTCATGGTATGCCGCGCGGATGCGGTTTCGATGCTCACAATTGATGCACCCAGTTCTAACAAGAACGTGGGTACAGCTCCATTAGCCACTGCCAAATTTGAAGATGTTGAGAAGAAGCTGGTGAGTCCTCGTGAATCTGACAAGGCAGCAGCCAAGGACACTTTGAAAAAAACATCTGAAGCATTTATGCCGGTCTTGGATGGGCAAAGATCATTTAGTAAGTCTAGAAAGGAAGAAAATTCAGAATCAACAAAGAAAGCTGAGTAGAAATGTTGGGCGGCCTTCATAGTTTTGTGTTTAGAAAGGTAGGTTTATCAATTTTCTAGGAAATTCTGCCTAGTAGTAGACTTGTACAGAACTTAGGATACCCATCATATGCCAATCCATGGTTTCTTTCTCCCAACTCGACGACAGCTTTAACCAAATTAAATATGTTTCTTCATATAGGATATACCCCTCCGTCCCGAGGGTTTAGCGTAGATAGTTTTAACATGCTCAAGAGCTCAAATTCTGTATCTGGTGTAGACGCTCCAAATTAGAATAGACTAACCGGATGTCAGAATATAGATGAGAATTGATGTAACTAAGTTCCAGACAAATAATGGAGATGGCCTTCTACCTGTTTTCTTTGTTCTGTTAATGAATTTTGTTGCTTTCGAAGGTGCTTGTTTTTGGTTTCTTACAATGCGATATTCTAACTACACTAATCAATGAGGAGGGTATCCAAACTCTGCTCACTGTCCAGACTGGCTGGCCTAACCAAGATACGCATGTCTCTCTGAGACCTGGCAATATTACACACGACACGAATTCACGCAGAAATTATGAGTATTTGAATTGAGCTTAATGGGTTCGGATTAAAAGGGTGAACCCGTTAGCTACCCGTTAAGCTAACGGGTCATGTCGGGTTAATTCAGCGAATATTCGGCATCCAGCCATTAAGGAGGGTAATTTTATAAATTTCCAAATATTTTTTAAAACATTTCTTAATTCCTAACACCAAACAGATGCTTTTTTTGTGAATTTTTATCTCTCCATCTTTCCCACTCTCTTTTTTAATATTATTTTTCCTTCAACCCATTCTCTCTCTTGACTTTCACTTTTTTTCTTCTTTCTTTCCCCTTCTCTCCATCTCTCTCTTTTCTTCTTCTTCTTTCCCCTTCTCTCCGGCTCTTTTTTTTTCATTTTCTTCTTCTTCTTTTCAGTCATTCTCTATCTCTCCATTTTTTTTAAAAAAAATTCTCTTCTTCTCTCCACTCAACAGACTGAACCGCACCAGAGAGAAGATACCAAGAAGAAGAGTGTTGTGAAACAAAGACCTTCATCACGGCAACATCACCTGAGATTTTAGATTTCTTCATGTACTTCCTCATCTCTCTTTATTCCTCTGTTTTTGCTGTTATTGTTGGGTTTTAAGGTTGGATTGAATAAGAGTGACTGTGAAAGTGGTTACCCGATAGAGAGAGAGATGGAGGGACCAATTTTTGTAAGATACGTTGAGATTGAAACGAAGAGGGAAAGAGGGAAGAAAAGTTAGGGTTGGGGTTTGGGGGAAGAAGTGTTAGCATTTGGCTTTTTTTTTTTTTTTTTTTTTTTGCTGTTTATTCTTAACGGATGGTGCGGATTATTCGCGAATTGTAACTGGTCGTATTTGGGTCTGATATTTTTCACGGTTAAGTTAACGGGGTCGTGTCGTGTTTAACCGTTAAAACGACCCGTTGCAGGTCTATCTCTGTGTATTTAGTTGTGTAACTATGATGTGCCCATGTCTGTTGATTGGTTTTAAGACAGACATGCTTTGGCCTGTGGGTCTTTTGCTTATTTCTGATATCATTTGCATTAAATATACGCAGTTGGTATTTGGTAGACTTATTAAAGATGAAAAATGAAAGTGAAAAAAATATTAAGAATAATACTAATTATAGTTAGTATCTGACAGAGGTGGGTGGAGCTCAAATGCATCTTGGATTGGATTATTGGTAGCTAACTACTTATAATTAATAGCAGAGCCTAACCTTAATGAGAGTTACCAATAGTAGTAGGTTTAGTTGTTGAAATTGTAATGGAGTACTTTAAAGGCTTTCTTTCACCTCTCATGACCTGCGATTGTGAGATTTATTTCTTACTTTTTACTTTTTCCTCATGAGAGGTTTATGTTTTTAGAACAAAATTATTTACTTCAGTATAAAATAATTCCTCACCTGGGATTCTTTCTTATTGATATGGGTATTCAAAGGTGGTGTTCAAGAATTGACTAGCTCTTAGTTCATTGATACTTATCTTTTCATCAGAGTTTTAAAATAGCACAAGTTCAAATCGTTAGTTATACTTCTGAATTGTGAGGTTAAAACATTCTTTTTAAAATTTATAAATGTAATCTTTGGAATTTTTGAATTTTTATTAAATCATGTAGAGTTTTATGATAGATATGTCCTAATCAGTTAAGATTATTATTTACCAACTACCATTTGATTTAGTAATATTTTCTTTTTCAATATTTGAGGAAGTCTCAAATTTAATCATTTAGAGCAAAAGGAAGAAAAAAAATGAAATCAAAAGTATTAGCAATACAAAATATGTAATATTTGCTCCAACCAAGGAAAGTTCTCAACAAAAAGAACAAAATCAAGAAATTTTCGTAATCACCTTCATTTGAGCATTCTGAAATCAAGGCTTTTGGTCACATAAATTTGTATTTACAGTTTCACTGCCACCTTGGGTATAGTAATTTGTAATTACCAAGCACCAATTTAAAATTAAAAGAGAAAAACAAGAAAAAAAATGGAAAATTAAGGTTACGTGACGTGAGTCCAAGATTACGTGGGTGTGATGTGACCGACCACTGCTTCAGCTTTTGTCTCCTCCTGCCTAATCCCAATCAGATGAACACACTTGTACCATTTTCTCCTTCAGTCATGCTTTTCAATTCCAACAGTACAAATGTACGAAGCTGCCCATTCCTACCATTTTCAGTTCATCAAAACACAATAAAGAAAGAATCCAGGAATTTTTCTTTATTTTTTTTATTTTTATTTATACAAATTCTATGCCCTATGTAAGTAAAGTATCATTGCAAGCAAAACAAAATCCATCTACTTACTATGAATTAATGTTGATTGTGTTTAGTTTAGTTTTTTTTTTCCAGATTTGAGTTGACCTATTTATTAGTGTTAATCTTTAAATAAAATATGTATTTCATTCTCGTATTGTCCGTTGCTATTAATTATTTTCCTATCTATAAGGGTTTGTGGTTATTCCCTCCTTTTTTCCATCCCCTCTCATTTCTCTCATTTTCCTCAAATATGTAAAATCATTTCAACACAATCTCACCCTTAATATTGATGGCAATTAAGTTATATAAATGGCTAAGATGAAAACGAGTCACACAATAGAGGGCATTCTTGTCATCGACCAGGCCTCTAATATTTTGAGAGTTATGAGGAGTTTAGAGTAACATTACTAGGGCAAGATCCTGAATTTCACTACATTAATTTAATGATTTGATAATTAATTATGGGGAACCATCAGATTAATTGTGGGATTCCAGTCCTTGATATTTGCAATTTCCCAAACCATAAGATAATAATTTGTGACAGAGCTAAAGGACACCAACCTTATCAAAATACCAAAAATACCCTCAAAATAAAACCATACCAACAGTCCACAAAATGGCACTATCGTCTTTTTATAACATGGGTGCCCTGTTCAAGGCTGCCACATCACTGGTCTAAGTGTACATACAATTTATTTTTAAAAAAACCAAAAAAGAAAAAGAGCATATGATGACTTGAAGGGCATGGCTTTTCATAGACATGAACAGAGACTTCGCAGCTCTTTGTCTCTCAATGCAGACTCTCTTGCTTGTTTACACTCTTCCTCTTGCTTGTGTTGTGTGACTGAGTGAGTGAGAGACTTCTTGTGCTTGTGCAGTCTCACTCTTTCTTGTTTTCTCTCTTTATCATCTCAGGCATGCTTTCTCTCTCTTACATTGTATCACCTCATCATCTTCTTTTTCTCTCTCTAGACTTCACTTTTTGTGTCTATTTTGCTTTACTGCTCTTGGCCTTGTTCTGATTAATTTCATTTTTTTCCCCTTTAGCTTTTTCGGACTCTGCGGAATTTTAAGCAGGCTTTGGGGTCACAGTTTGCTATTCCTTGACATTGAGTTTTGGGATTTTTTTTTGTTCTTTCAAGACTTAGCGAGACTTTCAGTCCAAGAGATTGAAGAACATGATTGCATCTGCTGGTAGCTTGTTGGGTTTTCCTTTTGCTTCACTTATCTGAGATCTGGTGGGGTAAGGCCATTTTCTACAAGCATTCTTTTTTGGTTGGCTTGAAATGCAAGTGAAAATACAGCAAAGTACAGCAAGTTGTTTTCTTTTCTGTTTTGTTGGTTTTTTTAAAGGAGAATATGTAGCTTTTAGCTGTATTACTTTACTCATTTTGGGTACTTTTATAGTCAGTAGTATTTCCTGTGTGCTTTTGGGTTATGGTTTTCCATTTTCATAAGATCAAGGTTCTGGTGTTTTGAGGTTTATGCGATCTCAGAGTTTGGAATCATTGATGGGTTTTATGCCTTTTCAAACAATGGTTTTTGCCAAGGTGAGGATTTTATAACTTTTTTTTTTTCAAGAATAGAAGACTCCAGATAATTTCTTTCTGGAATTTTTCTCCAGTTGAGCGTATGAGTTTATAGCTGCTGCAAATTAGGATATCTATTACAGCAGATAGAAATGCATTGCCATCAGTATCTCTGTGTAAGCCATTTTGCTCTAAAATCTCGTTTTATGCTTTTTTGTGATTTGTTGTGTTCTTATCAAGATTTCCAGAAGCATATTCCTTTTCAATTGTCTGTTCCTGAGCATGAGAATGGATGAAAGTTGACCTTTTTCTCAAGGGGGGTAGTTTGGCATTTATTGCATTGTATTTAGACAAGTTTATTTTGGCATATGAAATGCAATAACTGCCAATGGTTTCAATTTTGCTAGCAGCTGAATGCTTTTACTTTGGTGTATTTGTACAACGTATTGCTTGCCTATTTTGGTGAAAGAATTTTAGTGCAAGAATTCTTTTGATTTCTAGACGTATTGTCAGAGTTAATTTCTATTTTTAATGTAATAGATTGCTTGTGCATAGCCATTGCTCCTGCAGATCATGATCTCTATCTTTTTGTTTCCATGTTTGTTGCAGAGTTTCAGATCTATCAATGGGACTAGAGATGGACTTCGATCGAAATCGCACAGTGGGTCTGAGTCCTAACACTGTTCTCCCAACTCATCGGCGTCATTCCTTTGTTGAAAAGAGGAGCACCAAAGGAAAATCGAAAAGGAAAGATGATTTATTGAGCATAAAGGAAGATTTTGTTGAAATCAGCTTACATCGCTATCGAGCTCCTCTGGTAAAAGTGTTCCATCTAGACCTGTTGAGCAGGAAGTTAACTCAGACCTTAAACGAGGTTCTATATATCAAAGCTCCAAGAGGGTGAGGAAAATTAAGAAAATGGGCAGTGTTGATGGAAGGAGAAAGAATGAAATGCCTCGAAGTAGTGATACTGCTTTCTCATACCGAATTGTTGATTCGATGTGTAGTTCAGATGAGGAAAGCTCACAGAATAGGTCTTCACTAATATCTTCGAAATCAGACTTGAATACACCATCTGGTGGTCGGCCTCATGTTGAACCGTGTTCATCAGATAGCTTGATTGATATTTGTCTGGATCCGGATAACAGGGAAAAGCACTCTGCTGAAGCTTTAGGAGAATATTCAGTGGATCTGAAACTAAGAAGTGACCCTGTTGCTGGAACCTCTAAACAACGGTAATGAACTTCTTGAAAGAGACCGTTCACACATTGCACAAGTCATTTTCTGCTAAGGTGGAAATGCTTCATTCTCCGTCACCATTAGAGAGTGCTTGGGAATCCATCGAAGGTCAGCTCAAAGGTCAGGTCCAGCCCTATCAGATGGATGTTCGATCCTTTCATGAAGTCCAAGTCTTTGCGAAGTCCAAGTTATGCAGTGGAACCTGGCAGAGCTAAAACTACCGGGACAGAAAACATGACAAGAAACCGGACATATCAGAAGTCTTTGTTGCCAGTCTTTTCAAATATAGCACAGAATCCAGACTGTGATCCTCAGTCTATCAAACGAGATAACCACCAATCTCTTGTTGCATGTTCACCAGTTCACCTACATGGCCATCTCAAGTTACTAAATAAACACGGAATGCCATTTTTTGAGTTCTCATTTAAGTGCTCCGAGATGTCTTTGTGGCCAGGACATGGAAAGCAGATAATGCTATTAATTGGGTGTATACTTTTCACTCCATTGGAAGTAGAAAGAAGAGCAATGCCAGTGGTTGGGGATTGTATGGTAGTGACAGAGAATCTTCAATGGTGGGACAGATGCAAGTTTCCTGTTATCTATGTTCAGAACTAAAAGATGGAGTTTTCGACAATTCCATGGTGACAGAGTTCGTGTTGTATGATGTCTCTCATGCAAGGCAAACTTTTCCTGCACCGTGAAAACTCTAAATGTACCATTGATGATGTTAAAACTCCAAAGGTTCTAATGGGGCACTATGGGGGAAACTTTGAAGTTGGATGAGTCTGGTCCTACTAAAGTCAAACTTGAACAAAAACATGCTTCTGACAAGAGTGATTTTGATTCTTCAGCCTGGCCGTCTGCCAATTTGCATCCAAACCTTGAAATAGCAGCCATTGTTATGCAAGTCCCCTTCAAAAAGAGAAGCTTTAAAATACAAGAGAGAGGATAAGACAAAGTGATAAAGCCCATGAAAACCTACTAATCTCTCTATGGTCGAACAGAAGAAGGATGCCCCTGATGGCCAAGGTCCAGGAAATGTGAAGGTGGTAATTCCAGCCGGAAACCATGGTATGCCGAGTGATGAAAGCAAAGGACCTTCGTCATTACTAGATCGATGGAGGCTGGGTGGAGGCTGCGACTGTGGTGGCTGGGACATGTCCTGTCCACTTATTGTCTTAAGCAATCCCCACACTCAATGTGCTGATAATCAACTATGGTGGAGAATCAACAGCCTTTGGAACTTTTTGTTCAGGTAATATTCTTTAATGTTGGAGAAAATTTATGACCATAGCTTGGACGGATGGAGTCCTTCTGTTAAATTTGGGATTATAAAGCCATCTGATGATGTCAGGACCCTGAAGACTAGATGATGTCTGCATTCAAATAAGCCATCTGATATCATCCTGGTTGACTTGCTGTTACTTTCATTCTTCATTCCTTTTGTTCATGTTTGGTAACAGATATATAGGGCATGTCATAAGCTATTGCTTGATTTTGTGGATTTGTCCGCAGGGATCAAAGGAGAAAACACCAGCATTGACCATGACAATGGTTGAAGAGGGACAAATATACAGTTGATTTTCATGCACAGTTATCCACATTACAAGCATTTTCTATATGTGTTGCTATTCTACATGGTACAGAAACATCTGCAGCGGCGGGGCAGGAGAGAAACAAACAGTTTTCACAG